>JAEIIU010055622.1:0-13182 GCA_018874675.1 Drosophila baimaii | reverse complement strand
GGGGAGCTAATACAGAGAGCGAGCCTTGACTGGCTTGCGACTGATTGAATTGCCTGATTGCTCTGATTGCCGCCGCCAGACGTCATCAACATCATCAATTCCGCAGACAGAGAGAAGAGGTGGAAGAGGAGAATGAGAAGAGAAGGTGTAGGAGGATGAAGACGCGGAGGAGGAGGAGTAGGAGAAGGAGGAGAAACAGCAACAAAAGTTGGGGCCAAGCTAAGTGGATGAGTAGCTGAAACAATTTCAGAAAGAGATGACAGCGTGAGAGGAGACAGACCTGGAAAAAATTAGAAAAGTTTAAGAACATAGCTTTGCTTTAAAAAAAAAAAACTAAAGTTGATATCTTTTAAAACATGAAATTGTGATAATTTACCAATTTAAATATATTTAGTATATAAAATATAAAACCGACCAAAAACCAAAGTGATTACATCATAAAAGTGACCACTTTAGACTGTTATCATTAAAGGTTTATGGCCATCGATTACTTTTCCAAAAAAACAAATATTTTTTAAATAAAGATGATGTCATATTGTATCAGATATAATATCTTATCTCAAGCATGAGTCACAAAATATGCCATCTCTAGCCAAAGAAAGGGTTGGGATTCTCCGCCGGCTGGCTGGCTGGCTGTGTGTCTTACAAGTTAATCTCCGAACATTTCCGAACAAGACTTGTGTCCCACTTTGCTGCTGGTTTACTTTCGGTTTACTTTTGTTATCTTCAGCGCCGCGATAAATGTGAAATGTAAACAATTCTCACTCCACTTTCATTCCCTATCCTCAATGCATTAAATTTTTTTTTTAGTGCCTCTGATTTCTTTCGATAACAAACTGACTTAAATGGATCGATAACAAATGCGCTCAATTGGTTTTATTTCAATTTCAATTTCAATTCTTGTTTTTGTGTTTCTGATTAGGCGCCCTTTTCAATGTTGTATTGGGAATTATGTGTTCTTTGGCATTGTTTGATTGATATATTAGTGTGTGTAATCTTATCGATTGGCGGCAGGGATTGACCAAGACTTGGGCGGGAATGGAAGATTAGGGCTGGGTATACACTGGTTTACATTTTGTTATATGTTTTATGTAAGTTTTATTCACTTTTTTAGTATTGTTTATTATTTATTTATCATTAAAATAGGAAGAACTTATTTAAATCGATTAGTTTATCGGTTATCAATATTGGATTAGTAAGAATTTAGAGCTTTCGATTAGCTTATGGGGAATTAATCATTTATTGTACATATTTTCATAAATTCTTTCAAGTTATCGTATAATTTTATATGTGAAGTTGATCGTACATTTAACGATTACTAAGCTGGTGTGATTGTCGATTACTAAACTGGTGTGCTTATCGATAAATTGCCTTGAAATTACCTTTGAATTCGATATATTTATATTATGTTGCAACACACTTTGACCATCTGCCGCGTAGTAGCTTCTGTTTAAGCACACTCCCCTTTAAGTGGCGGTGATGTGGAACCGACCAACAACCCCGTTTGGGATGCACCCTAACTTTTGGCTTCCTGTCTTCCACCTGGCTCCCTGCTCTCGCCCTCCCTGGCTTCTTCTTTTTTTTCGTCTCTTTTTCCTTCTGCTGAAATATGAAAATTTAAATTAACAAATAAATGAAATTGAGTTAACTTCCGTTGCAGCTTTTCGCTTTCTTTGGGGGGGAAGGCGTGGTATATGTTGTATTATTATTATTCTCTTTTTTTTTTTTGCTGTAGCTGTTGCAATTCTAGAGCTGGAGCAACAACAACAACAAGAGCAACAGCCACAGCAATTTGGGTTAACATGATTGGCGAGCCAGCGAGCAACAAAGCAAAAGGCAAAATGGCCTGAAAGAGGCCTGAAAAGGAAAGAGTCAATGGCGCAGGAACAAAAGAAGCGGCGAATAAAAGAGCAAAACAAAAAGCCAAATTGAACAAAATGCAGTTCACTGCATTTGTGCCCCTCTTTTTCACCCGTGATTCACCCCCTTATGCACCCCACATACGCTCGCTGGCGCTGCAGCAACATTTCATTTTTTGTTGATTTTTTTTTATATTTTTTTTTTTCTTCATGCTATCGACACTTGGCGATTTGTTGCAGCGTCCACTCTTGGCTTTTTGATTGCCTTTGTGTGTGAGCGAGTGTGTGTGTTCTACTTTTCCGCACGCAGAGCAGCAAATATGAGATACCCTATAAAAATTGTGGTTTCACTGGAGGAGATATAGAGAGATAAGGGTATGATGGACTGGACAAGGTGGGAAAAAACTGCAAAGTAAGAGATTAAATTCGGAGACAGAGAGATAGGGAGAGAGAGTATAAGATCTAGTATACTTATTCAATATACTTAGAAACGAACCCCAAGTGTCTTATATCTCTTATGATCTCTATTCTACTCTTTGCCTGCAATGTACAAGCAAAGCAGTAGCAACAACTTATAAGTTCCACTTGGTAGTAACCAATACAGAGTTTTTATTATGTACCTTATATCTGTATCTGTTTTTTCTACGCTTTCCCTGCAATGTACAAGCAAAGCAGTGACAACAGCTTATAGATTGAGTTTTCCCATTAAAACCCCATTGTCTCTGTAGGTCTCCCTTCCACGCTAAAGATAGTGTTTATCTCTTAATTACCTTTTGTACCTTTAGCTTCTCCTTCCACGCTTTGCCTGCAATGTACAAGCAGCTAAAAACTACAGACAAGTAATTAAGCTGAACTCTGAGAAGGCTTCCCTCTTCTCTCTGACTAGTAAGCTTTAGTTAGCAATTTCCAAAATAATAAAAATTTCCCCCAGAAAACCCTCTTAAGTTCCTATTTGGCTAACAAGCAGGGATTATCGCCTTCAATATATGTATGCTTAAACTCTTGAGTGATTTGTGGACCATCATCTATGCAGACACCGAAAGCGAACACAGAGTTTGGGGAATTCCCTAGGAGGAGGAGGTTTCGTTGATTGATTGATTGATTGATGTACTGCATAAGTTTACAGGTCCTCTTGCAGTCCATCTCTCGATGTGCTGCTGTCGTTTTGTATTTTGTTTTTGGTGCAGCCACTTGGCTGTTTTCTTTTACTTGGCTGGCTGGCTGGCTGGTTGGCTGTCCGCTTCTCCCCTGTCTCTGTTGTTAACTGCAGCACATGTCGAAACTGACCGAGGGAGGTGCATGCTGCAGCAGCATGCAAAAAGGCGGAAATAAGCCACTTGAAGTGACCTCAAAAGGAGAGAGAGGAGGCCAAGAAGAAAGGGGCTTGGAATGGGCAAAAAGGCAGGCAGCAGCAACAGCACACATGTGAGTAATCGTGCGCGCCACTTGTGCCACACTGGCCGCCAAAAGTCTCCAGCCAGCTTTAGCTTTAGCTGTGAGTCCTCACCCGCCGCGCCGCGCCGCTCTCCCCCCTTTGAATTTTCCTGGCATGCACACACACTCACCTGAGCTAAGCTGCAGCTGGGGCCTTTTCTCCTGCCTTTGAGTTTCCTTCGATTCTGCCCCGCTTTATGGAATATATACTATATATATATATATATATATATATATATACTATATATATGTATATACTCGTAAAATGCCTGAAATATTTCACTAGCAGCAATGGCAGCAGCACCACCAGCAGCAGCAGCACCACCAGCAGCAGCAGCTCCAACTCCAACTCGAACAAAAGGTTAATACTTTGACGACTGAAAAACCTGATTTACTCGTTCTCTGAATACTCCCGCCCCCCTCTTCCTCACCATTCTCAAAATCTTTGGTTCTCCGCTTCTTTTGTCTCTTTGTCCGATTCTCCCGCGGCGTTTTTCCACTGCTCTCTCTCTCTCTCGTTGAGCTGACCTGCAGCCTGAATTTTCCAGCGTTTACTTAAGGTTGCACATTAACCAATTCTTCATCGCTCGAAACTCTATTACCTCCGTTTTTCCAACCCCCCACCTCCCCTCAACTTTTCCGACATTTTCTCGCTTAGAAGGAACGTGTTGAACACATGGCTTTAAAGTCAAAATGACGCCCAACTGCATTTTATTATACCCGGTAATTGTGGCAAGACAAGGGGTATATTGGGTTCGAGTGAAAGAGGATTGATACTATATGTGATTTGGAATTTTTATAAACTTTTTCCATTGCCCTGGATTATATATTTATTTGCTTGAAGCAATTAAGGAAATCTTTGAAGTAATTAAATAAATAAGTAAGTTTTATAATAATGTTCTATGTGAACTCAGGAACTATAAGAGTTAGAAAGATGGAATTTGGGATGTGAACTCTTAAGATACTTTATGTTTATTTGCTAATAATATACAATACATTATAATGTACTATGTGAACTCAGGAACTATAAGACTTAGAGATATCAAATTTGGAACTAGAACGTCTTATTTTATTTATTTTCTTTTTATCCTGTTAAATCTGGTATTAAATACTAAATTAATTTATATTATAACAACCACTGCCTGCTGAGGGCCTTAACGTATTATTTTATTTCCTATTATTATACAAAACATTATGATGTACTATGTGAACTCAGGATCTATAAGAGCTAAAGCTATAAAATTTGGTATGTGAACTCCTAAGACATCTTATATTTATTTTCCACCTTAAAATCTTCACGAATCGAATTATTAAAAAAAAAAACTTTGCTAGTTGGGTATTTCCAAGTCGTAGCCTTTCTTTCTTGTTTATTTCTCTTGCGTCTATGTGTGCTTTTCTTGGGATGCATTTCTGTTTGTGGAGTCTGTTTTGCTGCTGCAATTGTGGATCCATTTCCATCTCCATCTCCAGCACCCCGAACCAAAATAGAGAAATAAACAAAAACATTTTTAGACGATTTCATCATCATTGTCGGCGGCAGAGCAGGCTGCAAGAATAAAGGAGGCAGAAATGTTGAAGAGGAAGATGCCGCCGCCCGCCTGCAACGACGCCCCCATTTTCCAGCCTCCCCCTCATCAACACCCCGCTGCTTGCAACTTCGCTTGTCTTGCGTTTTTCTTTTTTTTTTTCTCTCTCTCTCTCTATTTTTCAATAATGAAAATAGCAAAATTGTTTATAAATCCAGAGCAATTGCAATTTGGTTTGATGACGCTAAGAGAAAGAGGGGCTTGGGGTGCTTGTTGCAATATCGAGCCAACGATGCGTTCTGTAAATTGGGTTAATGCGAGCATAACGATTTGAAATCCATTGGCTGAGCTTGGGAAAACTTTTAAAATTCGCCAGGCTAAGTGATTGAGAAAAAAAAAAAAATGTAGGAGAAGAGAGAAAAAACAGAGATAATGATAATGTGGAAAGGCTTCTCTCCTTGAACAGTGGTTGGATAACATGCCGTAGACATTAGGGGACGATTACTTAAAGTTCTGGTCTTAAAAGTTAAAAGGTTTTATATTAAAAACTTTGAAATTGAAATAATAAAAAAGAAAGTAGCAAAGATCTTGTAGGATTATGGCTAGAAAATAGCTTTCAAGGTAAAGGGATAGGTGTGTTTATTTTTTCTCTAAGAACACAGCTGTATGCCTATTTAGTCAGCTATATTTTCTTTAAAAACCCATCTAATAACTATATATATTTAATATCTTAAATCAATATTTAGAAAACTGCCTGCCCAACACTTGACTTGCCTTGGTCCTTGATTTCGCTGATGGGGACTTTTGAGAGGGGGAGTGGCCAGGAGTGGCCTGGGGGGTTTTTGTGTAAAAATAAATTGCCCTGCTCAATTAGCGGTTTTCCACTCTCTCCCACTCACTTTCTCCCCCACTCACTCACTCACTCTCTCTCTCTCTGCCCTTCCCCCTCTTGACCATTATTGCATTTCTCAATTGCCTCGAGGAGCGACTCTCCAAGCTAAATTCTTTTCAATTTGGTGGAACCATGCTCTAGATTGATGGAGATGGGTTCTATATATCTTTAACCCCTCTCGGCTCCCTCAATCTCTGTTTGATAAGCCAGGTGACCCCACTTTATCTCCCCTTCTACCATCTGCCATGGTCTTAATTTCGGTCTCCTTCGTCTTGCCTGGCTGGGCTGAAGGAAATCTGAGTCCGATGAGCGTCTCGAATTGTGAGAGAAGAGTTAATCGAGCTCTAAATTGTCGACAGAGTCGGCAGTTGGCAGCTGGCGTCGACTCATCCCATATATATATACATATATATATGTATATAAGTATTACCCCTTTTATTCCTACATCAGTGTTACGCTTCAGCGGTGGCAACAAAACCTAATTATAATAATCAGGCAACAGGAGAACAACTTACATATGACAGAGCCAGCACCAGCAGCAGAGCCAGAGCCAGAGGCAGCCCAAGAAGGGGGGCAGCTGGAATTGACAGAGTGGCGGCGGCGTAGGATGAAATAATGCTGCGGGGTTGGCAATGGGAGTTCATGTTTCACGGGACGTATGCGTATTACGACACACGGGCTTCTCTTTTATTTTTCATTAGAGATGGTATTATGTTACCTATGACTTAAGGTGTTTTTAGGAACTTTATGCAGTATATTTATTTGCCTTAAATTAATATATTTATTATAATTATCTTTTTTACATTTAAGCTTTGCGAAATATTCGTAGGTAGGTATGAGTGGTGAGGCTACTTCTTGTACCCTCCAATTAGAGCTATGCTCCATTTTAATCCACACCAAAAGTATTCGTAGTTTTCCCATATATGTATATCGAAGCACTTTTGCTAAACTATCGTATGTCTTATGAAAAATCAGTATGACCTAGGATAATTTCGCAAAAGTGCGAAGATATATAAAAAACTATGTCCTAAAGTTATCATATATTTTTGAAACATCAATTTATATTTGCCTTTGGTTGAGTTATAGTTTTATGCAATTTACTTTTAAATTATTATTTTATGAGTTTCCAATTTGCTAAATTTTTTTTATATTTCCCTTTGTCGCTCTCGCCAAATTAGTGATGGTTGTGCACACGTTCCCACAGCTCAGAGTTGCATTTGAGAAAATATCGCATAAACTATCGACAGCTCTAGAATTCTTATTTTATAAAGTTTAACTTAAATATAAAACATCTTATTAAAATCTTAACATATTTTCTTGGGCATTTAATAATTTAATAAAGCTGTCTGCTTATATTTGGAAAAAGTACACGTATTAAATTAATTATGACTAATAAAGGGGACTGTTGTTTTCCATACAAAAAATATTCTAGAACCTTTAATATTTATTTGAAGGTTTTATTTATTATATTTTAAATAAAGCTCTTTAAGTTCTAACTGTAGTTATGTTGCAAGAAAATTATACAACATTTTCTTCTTGTTTTGAAGTCTTTGATATTTTGCAAACTATCGCAACTATCGAGTGAATTTTAATCAGCCACTGATGCCACTCACTTTACTCCATCGCTCCCACCGCTGGCATTGTTTCAATGTCAGGTTATCTGCTGCAACTGCTGCTGCTGCAACTGCTGCTGCTGCTGCTGCTGCTGCTCCTTACCGCGGAAGTTGCTCCACTTGGGAGAGAGTGCGTGTTTGAAGTGCCAGACACTGTCGAGTGCTGAAAGGGTAGGATGGGTAGAATGGGTGGGTTTCGGTCAGGGAGGGAGAGAAGCGGCAGCCAGGGAGGGATTCACGCTTCTCAGACACGGATGAAGCACTTCTCCTGTTGCAGCTGTCAGTGGCGGCAAGGAAATGCGCTAATTATGTTGTTTAACCCTCGTCCCCCCCCAAGCCACGACCCACCCACTCTGGCAGCGACCTTGATGGCAACATGGCAGAACAATGAGCAAAGTTTTGAGGTTATGAAAATGTCAACAGGAAGCAAAGAGCTGGAGCAGCAGCAGCAGCAGCAGCAAGTGAGTGCAACACAATGTGAAGCGTAAATTCCCCTGATTATTATTTTCTTGTGGAGATCCAAGGGGTTCAAAAAAGTCACTGCAAACAAAGGGAATTTTTCAAGCCACAAAATAATAATAATTGCATATGTTGGGTACATTTTCCAACAAGTTGCCTCAAAAACTCTCTGACTCAAGGTCTAGTACCCCATCTTTGATGTAGGCAAAATCCATTGAATTTTCATTGTATATACACAAAAAAATTGATTAATGGACAATAAAACCTGTAAACATCTTCCTGTTGGCTTCAACGCAAAATTCATTGAAATTCCCCAGCCAAACAAATGTTTAAATAAACGATAGTGACGACAGAGGGTACATCGTTTTTTATTACATTTTCATTAGTTTAAATTTTTGCTGTGTCGTCTCCCCCCTGAGACACCGAACTAATTTGACTGCCTCTTTTTGTGTCTGCTCTTTAAGAGGACAACAAAAAAAAACATCAGAAGGAAGAAGCCCACAATAAAAAGGGCCAAAATGTCGTGAAAACCCACGGCCAAAAAGATACTGACTGACTGGGGTAGACTGTGAAAAAAAAAACAAGGGGAGAGAGAGGTAGAACAAGCAGCAGACAACAAGCGGCAATAAAGTAAAAAATTATTTATATGTTACATATAATTCCGAGAAGACTACAGCGACAGCGACAACGACAACGACAACGAAGCTGCTGCTACCAACCCAAAACTGAACTACTTAAAGTACAAATACGGCAGCGCCCCGAGAACCAGCCCTGCCCCCTGCTTTTCCACATTTTCCACGTTGCCAAGTTGTGTCGTGTCCAAGTCCAAGTAACTCCCAATCCCAATCCCAATCCCAATAAGATGGCACAAGGTTGTGCTCCGCTCCGGTCGGTCCGCTCCATGTGTTGCCAGCCAACAGCCAACGGAGGAGAGTACACTGACAGCTTTGAGAGGTTGTCTGGGAAAGGAAAGGACTATATGGTAGGGAGTAGGGAGTAGGGAGTATGGTGTGGTGGAGGGAACGAACGAAAGAAAAGGCACTACATAAATAAAGGGACAAGGAAGGAAAATACTGGCAAACAACGGCCAACAGACAATGACAATTGCTGGAAAATCATATTAAAATAAAAGCGCAATAAACAACAGGCGAACACGTAAGGAGCGCGCACAGAAACAGGAGCTTTTCAGGAGCCTTCCTTCCTGCCTTGACTGCCTGCCTGCCTGCCTGCCTGCCTGCCCTCCTTCCTGGGGAGTTAAACCCTGCCATCGAGTATCTGAAATCCTTCAGGAGTTGGGTTGCGCTTATTAAGTCGCATCAAAACACTCATAAATTACTTGAGATTCAGGCAGGATGAGTCTGAATAACGACAGGCATTAAATGGTGACCGCGGCAAAATAAAGATTCATTTGGGGAAGGCATGTTTGAGAGGAGATTTAATAAAGATGTTTTGAAGTAAATAAGGAAATTCATTGATTTTCAAAAGGATTCTACAGGATTTTAGTGTATAAGTTATAATGATTATTATTATTGAGGTTATAATGGTCGAAATTCATGAATTCTAAGTTCAGGTATTCGGGAAAACACATTAATTTGGTCTCAATACATAAAATAATGTGTTATTACCAGTTGAACTAGGTTTAATTAAAGGTTGACTGTACTTATTGCAAAGGTCTGGCATCTCTGTTTATGTAAGTGCATTAATTCATGTATTCCAGAATTCACGTATTCAAGAATACATGTATTCCATTAAATAACGAATAACGAAGGATTCTACAGGATTTTAGTGTATAAGTTATAATGATTATTATTATTGAGGTTATAATAGTCCAAATTCATGAATTCTAAGTTCAGGTATTCGGGAAAACACATTAATTTGGTCTCAATACATAAAATAATGTGGTTTTACCAGTTGAACCAGGTTTAATTAAAGGTTGACTGTACTTATTGTAAAGGTCTGGCATCTCTGTTAATATAAATGTATGAATTCATGTATTTAAAAATAATTGAGGTTATAACAGTCCAAATTCATGAATTCTAAGTTCAGGTATTCGGGAAAACACATTAATTTGGTCACAATACATAAAATAATGTGTTATTACCAGCTCAACTATGTTTAATTAAAGGTTGACTGTACTTATTGTTAAGATCTGGCATCTCTGTTTATGTAAGTGCATGAATTCATGTATTTGATAATTCACGTATTCAAGAATACATGTATTCCATTAAATAACGAAAGAAATTAATTGATTTCTAAGCGATTCTAAACGATTCTAGTAATTAAGTTGTTATGATTATTATAATTAAGTTTATAATTGGCATTTCTGTTTATTAATATGTATTCATGTATTCAAGAAATCACGTATTCAAGATATCATATATTCCATATTTTCATATATTTTCATAAAGTTTTATTACTCTTTAGTTAAATATGATTTCAAGCAATTTTTTAAGCAAATATTAAGCTCATTATATTTGAGATGGAATGCTGTAACAGCTATGAAAAGATATATATATCTGATATATATAAAGGAGGGTACCCCCAAAATTAGTGAAAGCTGTGAATGAGCTTCCCGGCAGCGCAATTTCAAGATACGATCCCCATATATACCTGAGTAGTGTGTCCTTCATGCTCAAATGATTTCCGTTGTTGCCACCGCTGCTGCTACTACTGCTGCTTGGCACAAATTTTCGCCGCTTTTCTTTGCCGGATTTTCCTACTGTCTGCTGCTGCTGTGCTTGCAGCAAGCGTGCTCCACATATTTTCCTTTATTTCCTCGCAACACAGTCAGGTGCA
This sequence comes from Drosophila baimaii, assembly GCA_018874675.1. Taxonomy (NCBI): domain Eukaryota; kingdom Metazoa; phylum Arthropoda; class Insecta; order Diptera; family Drosophilidae; genus Drosophila; species Drosophila baimaii. The sequence goes on along the minus strand of JAEIIU010055622.1, from coordinate 2,603 downwards.
TTGTTGCCACACTGCCACACCGTGGCAACTCATAATGAGCTCGAGAGTGAGAGTGTAGTAGCAGCAGAGAGTCTTGGCCAGAAAAGAAGCTGCTTGTGCTGCTGCCGCGGCTGCTGCTGCTTCTACTGATAAAGCAGCTTGACAGCAAAAGCAGCTAAGCGGGAGAATGGCCGTGCTAAAGTCTACTAAAAGAAAATTGCATGCCATCCAATTTTTCGTGAAACAGGGCGCGCCATGGCGAAAACGGGCGGTTTTTCCTGTGTGAATTTTCATTCAGCGATGAGAAATTGCGGCGGTGTGCGGAGGTACTGCTTCGTTGCACATAATAAGTACGAGGAATGCTCGATAAGGTGGGAGGCCCCCATACTCTTACTCTATAAGAATAAGTTTACTATTAAGAAATGCATTTATTCTGTTCATTTCGGGGTGTAAGTTTTGAATATATTCTTAATTTTACTTACCAACTTATACATAACCTTTCTGAGGACTTCTTTCTGTGAGCATTGTCCACTTTGTGGAACCTTTACTGTACCAGTTAATGTGGCAAAAATGTTCGGTAGCTTGGGAAAGTTCACTTTTGTTTTAATTACATCTAACAAGTGATTATCGCTTGTATGCAAATCTGTGGGAGTAAGGCGGCATCGTGCAACGTCTTGAAGCACTCAAAGAAAACGTAAAATGGGGTATATACATATGTGTATCAGTGTTGGGCAGGATATATAAGAAAAAGAGCCAAATACAAAGATTTTTATGAGCCAGACGGAATAAGCTAGGAAATGATCTTCATGTGCGTTGCTTCTTTCACGCATTTTGTCTCAAAAAACCGCTCCTCTTACCCCAAATTTCAGTGGCATTGTTTTTCTAAGAATTAACGACTCTCTGAGAGAATTTTCGGGAGCATAAATACCCACAGCATGCCCACCTAGGGTGCATAGACAATACCAAAGTGTTAGCATATGGCGGAAATAATAATAACGATGATAATAATAATAATAATGTGCAATTAAAAATAGGAAATGCAATTTCACAAAAATTTCGGAAATAGATTCTCTAAATATGTGTGGGGAAAATTATGTTCAGCTCATTAGCAACAGCAGCAGCAGCAACAGCAGGACACTTGAATGCAATTATCAGAGTAAATTAATTTTATGAACCATACTGTGGGTACTACTGCAACTGCTGGTGTATTAATGAAAATTTATGCAGATTAGAAATCTAAAAGCTTTCAATTAGTTATACTTGATATCGCTAATGTGCGTAATTTTCCACACTCACACAATGTAAAATAATTTATTGAAAAATCATTGAGAGAATTGAAGTATTAAATCGTTTGAAATTGCCATCCTTGTATTATTTATTACCTGTCGTCCACTCACACACACAAATCCCTGGACGAAAATAGATAAATATTCGATCGTCTCGTACTAAATCCATTATGAATCAGAGAGACAGCAAACAAACATCTTTCCGTTGGTTATTTTTATCGCAAGTTTCAGTTACAGGCGAAAAAGCACGATGGTGGTGGTGGCCACTGGCCATTTGCCTTTGGGTCAGAGCAACAATGTCAGTGCAGAAAATATTTTTACAACTGCCTCTAACCTCTGGCCCACACCCTCCCTCCCTGCTGCTGCTGCTGCTGGTTGTCGTGTCTTGTGTGAAATGGCAAACTAAATGCTTTCCAGCGATGGCCAAGGGCCACACAGCATCCAACGCTTGTGGAGTCTAGGGCAAAACAAAAAAAAAAAAATAAAAAAGGGCGGCAAAAAAGTTGTAACAAAAAATTACAAAAAAATAAAAAAGGAGAAAGAGAAGGAAAACAACGTGAAAATCAATAAACTCTGAACTTAAGTTTTTTGAACTTTCTTGTTCGAGTTGTCACATGTACATATGTATATGCTAAGCTTTGGAGATAATATATATATATGTGTACATGAGGCATATCCGATTGATCTGTGGCTTTAAGTGGGTTTTTTTTAATTCACAAATTCGAAAAAACTGAATTCATTTGACCTGAATATAGTGAAGTCTTTATTGTTGTCTTTTAGTCCAAGTTATTATTATCAAGTTATCAAAGTCTGTCAAAGATAAATGTATAAAGATTTCTTCTTTTACCAAATCATAGATTAACAAAAATATATAAAAAGTACAACAATATTAATTATAATATATATATATATAATTTTTGTATTTTCTTTTTTCTTAAGTTTTAAATATGGAACATAAATGTGAAAAATGATTTTTCCCATTTTTCTATTATAATAATTTAAAATAATACTATTTATATAATAACAAACGGAAAAAAGGCGAAAAATCGTTATCCTATTTGTTTTCTCACATTCCAAAATAGAGAAAACAAGAACACAAAATATAGATAATAAAATAAATGCGACAACTTTTTTTAATATATACATATTTTTTTCGTTGTACGTTTTATTTATTTATATATTTATTTATTTTTTTTAACTGATTTCATAAGAATTACTTAGTTTTTCCTATTATTAAAGAATGCGCATCTATTAGTGTTTTTTTTTTGTATTTTTTATTATACCCTTGCAGGGTATTATAATTTTAGTCAGAAGTTTGCAACGCAGTGAAGGAGTCAT
>JAEIIU010055620.1:0-10000 GCA_018874675.1 Drosophila baimaii | reverse complement strand
CGGAATCGAAGTTTCCGTTTATCCCAAAACCAAAAACCGGCCGCAGAGCAACGGACCGGCAACCGCCGAAACATTTCAAAGACAAGCCACCAACAGCAGAAACACCGTCAACATTCGGCAACACCACCAACAGCCCCAACAACAGCAAGGACACCTACAACAACGACAACAGGACCGTCAGCGGTGCGGATGACGACAATGGATTAACTCAAACTCAAACCTTGTAACTGCCTGACCGCACAGACACTGGAGGAGCGGGCGCCCGGCGGGGAGCCCGTGGATCGGCGGGCAAAGAAGTGAGGGCCAGTTGATGGCCACATGTCACAGACATTATGGAATCATGAACTTATGTGCACCTGTGCGTGTGTCTCTGCGGGCAGGTGGGCTGCGGACTCCATTTTGGTTATACCGGCGTGGACTTGCGGTCGAGGACACCGTTTTGAGGTCCAGTTCGAGATGGCACCGTGACATTGCAGCGAGGGAATCAAGGCTCAGTCAGAAATCTCAGCCTTTTTATAATTTCTAGGCATTTAAATTGATTTAAGAGACCTTACGTCATATATGAACAAAAACCTTAATTAAAAAACGTCTCAGATCGGGCGTCTTCCATTCTCTCATGGTTAAAGTATGTGAACAGATCTCGGTCTCTTGATACTGCTTCCTTTACGGAAAGAGGTTTTGCAGCAATATATGCATATATATTTTATTTTAAATTATATTTCTTAACTATCGCTTATTTGCAAACTCATTGTATTTGTAAGCTATCAAAATCGAAAATCAAAAGATAGATAAACAAGAAAATATATTAAACTGGATATCTGCCCCAATATATATCGTATTTGTATAACCTAGTCGGATATAGATTGCAAAATAAGGAAATAAGGCAACCATCACGCCACCATCCCTAATCCCGGTCTGTGCTATTTCGATCATCAATCAAAGTGTTTTGTTACGACTTTTGTACGTCATGTTCATGCCTGGAGCCACCGCTTTTTGCATCCCATCCGATTTCCTCCGCTTCACTCAGGGTCGCTCCTTGCAGCCCCATATCCCTTTGCCGCACCGGGGAGCCAGTCATGTGGAGGTGTGACTGCGACACAGGAGACGACATTTATGGTGTCGTCGAGAAGGATTCCCATTACAGCCGGCGGACAATCAATCACTGGCGCACCGAAATCAATTGACGCAGCTCCTATTTTCGTTTTCAATTTCATTTGGCCAAATATTTATGAGGCGCCTCGATTTGTAATCCTAATGAGGCGCAATTAGAAAACATTTGATTTCCTTTGGCTGGCATCAATCAATGAGGCTTTTTATCAGACCACTGTGGGGGGTGGGGGGACAAAACTTTAACCAACTTAAGTTTCAATTTTCTAGCGCATTTTTCCTATTGGTAATCCCCCTCCTAATGCTCTCTCCATCCACCTCCCCGCCTCCCGATTCTGTTTGTAGTCCTGATTGCTGCTGCTTAAACTTTTCTTTCGCTCTCGGCCCACTTGTTTGTGATTAAGCGTTATTGTAAAGAGGTTTTTGTGCGCCTTTTGATTTATAGATATTGGATCATAGCACTCACCCTCCGCCGGCCGTGCCACGGCGACTGCCAGAGCAACTGTTGTCAGTCCTTTGTGGAATTGTGGCGTAGCAAGAGGGCGGAAGAAGGGGGACTGGTTGGAGGAACAAGCTGGATATAGGAATTCTTCCATATGAAGAGGGTATAACGCGATATCCTAAATAACATATATCATGGATCTGAATAGTTATACATTACATTTTCACAAACAAGGAAAACACATATCTTTTATAATTCTATATAACATTGCAATGGTAATGCCATTGTAATATATTTAAATAAATAAATACCAACTTTTCAATTTCATTATAACTGCCTTTAATTTTTTCCTTAAACCATAGAGAGTGCATTGCCTATTCGTTGCCGATCAGAATCTTTACAATTTAGCGATTCTCACTACTGCTTTTGTTGCATACTTTTAGGCGCGCGGCTGAACTTGTTTACAGGCAAACGCCTGGTCTAAGGACCCTGGACCTAGGACCCTGGATCCTGGACATTGGCCCAAACAGCGGACGATGGCTTCCCTGCCGTTCGACATCCTTGACAGCCGCACAATTTGCTGCTGCGTTTTTGTATCTCTCACAGAGCTTGTTTGTCTGCGCCACAGAGCCCTCTGTTGGCTACACAGAAAGAAAAGTGGATAGTAATCTTGATTATTTGGAAGGTTTATTTAATAAATTAAATATAAATTATTCTCTTACTTCCCTAATTACAAAAAAATATATTAAGTTCAATAATACTCTGTCGACTTTGCATAAAGAAGAAGTGATTGGTTTGGCATTTCAAAGGAGTATTTAGAAGTTCATATTATGGTTACAAATATAATTTAATCTGGAAAAACTTATATTTTTTTGTTGTGCCCTCGTAGAGTGTGTACACTGTTGGGCAGCAAAAAGTTTGTGCACTGATTGCAAACTTGTTTCAATGGTTTCGTAAACCAAACCGAAGCGAAGCGCCCAGAAGAGTCCCAATGGGCGGATAGGTGGCCGGGTGCCTGGGTGTTTGGGTGCTTGAACCGCTTGTGGGTTGGTGTTTCCGCCATGAAAGTCAAGGCAAAAGCAAAAGCTTCTCGGTCTGAGGCCAAGGCAATTCGCCTGCATATTTGTGTGGCTTAGTTTCCGTTTCACAAACGAAACGAAATGAAACGAGCGGCATGAAAACCCATTGAAAATTTGCATACGAAAATGAAATTCAAATAGGTTTTCCATGTCCCTAGCAATCAGTTCCGGATAGTCCAATCCCAACAAAAAAAAAAAAGGGAAAACAAGAAAAATAGTGCAGAAACTTTCGCTTTCCCTCGCTCGCTTAAGCTCGATTTTTATGATCGCAAATATAATGCCAGGGGATATTTCATCTTTGAGGTTTAGTCGCTAAGCAATTTTAATCTAAACCGTTTGGCTGACTTTGTTTATCGAGACTTCTCTTTGGACGCCTTCACCTCCCCGATTGAGATTCGAACACTAAGTGATTTTTCATTGACTTTGTAATGCAAATGGCCTGTCTATGCTTCTGGCTTTGTCGCTTTCGGCAATTTGCAGACGTCTTTGGGCCTTTTATCACGGAAGTCCTGGGTTACAGCCCTTCAACGATTGGAAAGCCAATAAAATGCAAATTTTTTCATCGCGTAAACAGAGCCTAGGTAAAAAGTTTCAGTGGTGGAAGTTCAGGTTGTCGGGAATCTATTCAATATATTTTAAAGGAAAGTTTAGCTTCGTAAACACCGTAGAATTTAGGTATTTAGTAAATATTTTATTACTTGGAATATATAATAAATGATTTTCACCATTACAAAGGCATTTGGAATTAATTTGTATTTGTAAATTATTTTTCCTAAGGTATATTTTATATAATTTGTAGTACTTTGCTGCAAATTGTTAGTCAACAACTTGAATTTTCAGTTATATTCCTTAACCAAAGGAACTAATTTTTTAATTCATTAATTCAGTAATCCCCCTTTAAAGCTTTCCAAATCAACACTCACGATCTCATCCCCAAAGGCTGATGAGACCCAAAACTCGAAGCCCAAACTCATTTCCATCACCATCAGACTTGACTTGAGCTGGGGCACTCGACTCGCAGCCATTGATTTAATTGTAAGCTGTTGAATTTTGATGGCTTTTAATTGTCTTAAGACCGGTTCAGCAAAAACCCAATCAGGGCTCCTTTGATAACCCCTGACGGCCGGAAGTCGGGGTGGACCGGGGCGGGGCGGGACGAGCCTTCTGTTGTCAGCAGAATAGTTGGAAATTCCACTCAGTGCTGACTACTGACCCACTTATTGGTCACTTCTGGGTCTGTGTTTCCGCTGGACACCCATCCATCCCCCGGCATCTCCCCCAGTCAGCCACTTGACTAAACAGCACTCAAATTTGATTTTGATTTATGTTGCCCAACAGTCCGCACCGAGCTGCTGCCCCTGCCGCACTTTTCCGCTTTCCACTTTCCACTACCCACTTTCCCTTTGGGTCTACTCCCGTAACTCCTTCCCTTAACTACAATTGCAGGCTCATAACTTGGCCATCTATCGTCGGTCGCCTTTCATATTTACATGCTCCTTACACGCGCATTGGCCTGTAACGGAAATTGAGAAGAGTTTTCACACAGAGAAAAGTGTGTAGTCAGTTTTATCGAAATTCAAATTATAAATAAGATGCGGAACGCCATGTACGTTTTTTGCAAGCATTCGAGATCTGTACGCACACATACGCACTTGCTGGATGTACTTGATGTGTGTACTCAGCCATGCAAGTCTATCTATAAAATTTTCCGCTCTTAACTTTGTATGTGTATCTTTATCTTATTTTTTGCTATACTTTAATTTTTTAAATTAACAAATATTAAAAAGAATTCAAATAATATTGAATTTCTGTAAGAATTATATATTAAATAATAGCTAGTTTCGGTATTCTTTCTTCCTGTGCAATCTCTTTCTCTGCCGTTTTGAAAAAGGGTTTGCCCGAAAACGGCTGCCCCCCGAAACCTATTGAGAGCTCGTGGAGCAAACGGTTTTGGTATTTTCTCTTTGTTTTCCGCCTGCATCCTTTGGCCAAGGCAAGGACTCGCTACTCCCCCCTCCGCCCCACTCCAGAATAGTCTCACAATGGAAAATACAATTTTCGCAATCTTTGCTTATCTTTTCATCTCTCTGTGGCTGGCTGGTTCGTTGTTGCTGCTGTTGGCCAACCAGAAAATCGGTAAAAAGCTAAGATCTAAAGGGGCGGCAAGTAGTAGGGACGGGCCTTGGCCAGGTCCAGGATGTGTTGGCGGTGTATCCTTTGTTTGTCGGCAGTGCCGGTAATACCAAGTTGGTGCAGTAAGCATATAAGCATCGGTTATGGGCGAGGTTCGTCGAAAAATATTTCAAACTTTTAAGAAATTAAGAAATATTTTATTGGAACATTTCGGAAAGTAAGTTAACAGGGAGGGAGGTCATAGAACCACAGAATGTAGGAGTTAAAGACTTTAAAAGTAATCACTAATAAATCTGGTTATTTCGTATATGTGTGGCTTTATGAATGAAAGAAACTATGAATTAATTTAAAACAATATATATGTCACTTCCATGTCTGAACTGGATTTTATAGTTTTCAGATCCCGATGTTTCACATCGATCATTACTTTAAGGACCTCAAAGTTTGGAGCCTTCCCTCGCCACATGTCCGTCTTCTCTTCTTTTTCTTTGGAATCCTCATTGCTGTTCTCCGTTTTATTGTTGTCATAATGTGGTGGCTTGTTGCTGCTCGTCTGGCTTCGGCTTTCTCCCTGCTTCTGGCACTACTTTAGAACTATTGCCACTATTGAGTCCCCCTCGCTCCTTCCGCTACCGTCTCTGTCGTTTTTCTTATTTCTGCATTTTTTACTGCTTAATGCCAGGACATGGACGCAGAGAACAGACATATACCAGATCCGCTTTACGCCCAACAGTTTATGCCTTCTTGGAGCCTCTTCCCTCGGAATTTCCGCATTTCCCCGCACTTTGCTGCATTTTTTATAGGCAAGACACAAAGGTGTGTTTTACTTGCCATAAACAAGGATTGCATACATTGTTTCAGCTCGGCGTCGCTTTGTTGTTGTTCCTGTTGGTGTATGCGTCAAATGAGGATATTCAATTTGAACTTGATATGCATTTTATATTGTTGCCCGGAGCCAGCCGGATACGCAAGTCGGAAAGCTCAACAAGCGTATTGGAAATCAAAGCCTTTATCATCCGTAGGGTATGGGCCTTAAATAAATCTTGAATAAGTGTGATGGGAAATGATTTACATGTTGGCTTTCATTCTGCACCTGCACCTACATTAAAGGTGAACGCCTTAAAAGCAATCTAACTAAATTAAATGTGCTCCTTCTGTTGGAAGCCCACTTGTTTCAGTTGAATTGTATTTAGATAAAGTTTTGAAATGGGTTTACTAGTTTGATGTCTCGTAAAATGAGCTTAGCATTTGAGAACGACAAAAAACTTTAAGAAGCGTTTGCCTCGCAGTTGCTTCGGTTGTTTTTCTTTTGTTGTGATTACGCTTGATTACGAGTTTTTGATGAAACAACAACCAATGTTGGCTTAAGTAATTCAGAGGAAACAGTAATTCAGATTAACTGGACTCTAAACAGAGTGCTCGCCCACATATGTACTCCTAATTGACTATCAAAATATCCTATTGCAGAGATCAAAAACTATGTTACCAATCAAACCAATCAAAGACCAGACTGCAGTAAATGCGCTGCAAAATAATTTCTTTACTTAAATTACACCTGCTATAGCAGCGATTCACAGAACTTCGGAACTCACGTTTCGACTGCATTTTTTCCTCCCTTAACACACAGAAAAAAAACAGAGAAGAAAGTCGAAGGATCTCGAATGCTTTCGTCTAACAATACGCACGCAATTACCGCAGGACGAGCAGCTGGAAAAGGCCAAAACTTCAACTCCCCAATGCTTGACGAAAGTTTCACAGTTGTCCTGTTGATGATGACGTTGTTGATGATGATGACGTTGGCGAGGCGCTGGACAAACTTTAGCAGGGCTCTAATTGCCCAAGTGGCTTTCCAGTTCGAGTTCGAGTCGAGCGTCGCCACGTAATGGAGAAAGGAGACCCAAACTTTTGCCCAATACTGCAGAGCTGAGGGCACAACATCTTGTTCCACTTCCATTTCACTCGAAAAATGCACAATCAAAGCTGACCGTCGGCGTTATTAATAAAACATAGAAGTGCAAAACAAACCCAAAAAATGTTAGTTTATATATGCGAAAAATAGTATTTCATTCCAGAGTAAAAATAAAAAATAAATATAAAGTAGTTTACTTCATAGTACTTGCTAGGAATTTAAATTAAATTAATATTGTCTCCTCAAGTGTGCAATAAAGTAAATAACACGCAAATTAATTATTTGAACTCTCACTTTTCAAAGGTAATAAAGAAAGTATTTTATTTATTGTCTTTCTACTCAGACATTGGAAAAATGGTTAAAGGAATTCGTTAAATAATATTATATTGACCTTTACTATCTTACGGATTAAGGGTGCCAGTCCCCAGTGTTACTTAAATTTCAATTAAGTGGATGGTCAGCCTTCTGTGAGAAACACCAGAGAAGACCACTTGTTCTAATGAAGTTCTGGCTTAGGCAGAGGGAAACTAGAAACTCCGACGCCCACAACCTCCGGTGCCCCCTCACATATGCAGCCTTATAAAACTTATGCCAGGACAAAGGCCAAGGCAGGCAAGCAGACCTGTCTCCTGACTGCATATTTACATTTTACCTTTTCGGTCCTTTCGGAAGAAGCTTTAACATTTAGCCACCTGCACTTAACCCTTTGGCTTTTTCAACAGCTTTAGCAGCAGGACTAAGCAGAAAGAAATAGGGGTAATAAAGGCAAAAGGTCTTAATATAGAACGTTTATATTTACTAGGTGTTAACTCTTATATACCTGCATTATCTGGGATTTGGGCGATTGGAAAAAATTTCCTTGTAATATAAACTGTAATATAAATATACAGAAGTCAGTAGTAAGAAGTATATTTGTGTTAAAAAATGTACCAGAAGTCAAAGTGCTTTAATTAACCAATAGCCACAAACCACCAAATCTCAAACTTCAAGAACAATTCGATTCCCATTCCAGTCCCGTCACTCCAATCTGTTCCAAATGGAGTCCGTAGTCAACAGCCTGTGGTTTATTTTGTGAGGCCACAGCAACAGATAGATACGTATTTTCCATCTGGACATTCGTCGGCTCATTTGCATCATCGATATGAAAGACAATTTCAAGCTGGAGATGAGGAATTCAATCTTGTCGCCCGCCTAATGTCCTCGCATTGAATTTTTAATTTAATTTAGCTGTAAGCAAACAGCATACACGAGGAAGAAAAACCACAAGAAATTGGCGGGGAACGCGGGGGAAAACCAATTTGTTTTATTAAACTCCTGGCGCTGATTTTTGCATAGAAATTGTCTAATCAAAAACAAATTTCATTTGAATAGTGTTTGATGTCGAGACGTGACTTTCGCCCGCTATCCGCCCCCAAGATTTGCGTCAGGTGATAACCAATAATGAAAGGGAGATTTCTCCAAACAAGAATTTTTAGGGGCTCTGACAGAACTTTCTCCTGGCTCCTTTCCCTTCGCCACTGTCACAGACATCCTTTTGCGTCCCGCCAAATTGGAGGCGTCGAAAATTATGCTATTAAAATGTATTTTTTTCAATTAGCCGCAGACGCCGTTTCTTCGGTTGTCTGTCAAAATATAAACGCACACTTTTTCAGCGGCATTATTAAAAGGTCTGCGCGCTGCGTGAGGCTTTGTTTTTTTGGAAAGGGACGCAACCCTAATTAGAAAAGACCAGACAAAAGCAGCAAAAAATAGCGGGCTTTGTATGGTGCAAACAAATTTTAATTAAAAACCGCAAAATTAAATGGAGAAAAAGTGCCGAAATGTGAGAAAGTTGAACCGCAAAATGTTGCCAAATTATGTGGTTGCAATTTTACACAAAAAAAAGTTTGAGTTACAGTTTTGTTGTTGGGGTCCCTTCCATTTTTTAAATTAGTTCTTATTTTGCTCCAACTGATATTAAAACAAATAAACAAGTAAGTGTTCGATTATATTTTGAACTGAAATTTTAATATAATTGAGGAGTAAAGCTGTGTGCTTACGGTCGCTTAATTGTCAGCGGGACAAACATCTTCAGATCGGACCAACTGGGCCCTGACAGCGCAATTCATTACAAAAAATCTTCATTTACAATACTTGACAATCGGCGGGTATTTGATATTCTGTATTTTTTCATAGCTCGCACTCGCTGCCATTAAATTTCGGGCGGAACTGTTTGCCACAGAACAACAGGCAAACATTTCTCTCCCCATTTATATCCATCAGCTGCCAATAAATCATTACAAAAAATCGTTTTGTGCTAAAAAATGTACGTGTACATGTGTGTATACATCCATTAGTCTTGTGTGTGGTTGTGTGTGTGTGCGGGAGTGAGTGTGCCTGTTTGGGAGGAGGGCTGCGGAAACTCCGCAAACAGCAAGAAATGTTAAATATTTGCCAACAAGCATTTTTTGGTAATGTTTCAATTAACTTGAGCAAAAATATTTATGAGCCTGCCATATAAAATTTGTTGGGCATAAAAACGCATCGAACGAGCCAAACACACACACACACACACATGTCCTACTCCCCTCCTTTCCCCACTCGCTTCATCCACTCTGTTTGTTTCTCTTGCGCTCGCATCAGCCGACAACATAATTTGCGTCTATTTGAAGCGTAGCATACTTTTTTGGCTCTCAACTCGCAGGGCCAACAACAAAAAGAATGATAAAACGAAGTGAGTACCGAAGGCCAGAATACTCTTGAATTGTCCCATCTGTGGGTACGTAACTAGGGAATATTTTATGAAATAAAAAACTCTTTCTGCCATCTATTCCACTCGTTAATGAATTAAGAAACCAAATTCTCAATATGCGTATATTTTTCAAGTGCTCTCCTTGGTTGTTATACCTTGATTTCAAATTTATATAAAATAATTTCTTTATAAGTTACGGTGCTTTGGAATAGGTCTATCTGAAAAATATATATTAAAGAAATAGTTAATGCGTTTAGTGAACTTGAGGTCATAAGATCGGTCTAATTATTTATAGATACCACTATATTCTTTTGATCGAACACACAGATGATTATATTAAAGAAATATCTTAAACTAGATTCTATATTTCTTCGTTTCCTGCTACAGTCCTGTTAAAATATGACAATAATAAAACATATTACAAAAAATACCCCATAACGTACCTTTGACTTGACCAAATTGCCCAATAATCATAACAATTTTTGGTAATATTAACGTTTATCATTACCATTTATGGCTTTCTAAAATTATGTTCGAATGGGTGGAAAAATGAGAAATACCTTTATGTAGGGTGACCCCAATCTCATAGGCATACTCAC
>JAEIIU010055619.1:20183-53542 GCA_018874675.1 Drosophila baimaii | reverse complement strand
TCTCTCTCTCTCTAGCTACCGAGCGGCTGCTCTTTAAAATGTTATAACTCAAAAACTATTTGAGATATCGCTTTGAAATTTTAATATGTTATTTTTAAAGGTGTAGTCTACCGAAATATGAAAAACAAAAAATAAATATTTTTTCGAAATTTCACACTAATTGTGCCCCTTAAAGTTATAAGCCTTTTTAATTTATATAATATAATAAGGCACTAAGGGCATTCTGTCTTATAATAAAATCTGTCAAATCAATGTAAATTGGTGCTAAATAATTTTTTAAATAAGTTTTGTATTTACTAAGCTGCTATATTAACTGGTTTATAATCTTATATATAGTCTGCTATTTAAGCAGCCACATAAACTACTAAATAAAATATATACAATCTGCTAGAAATATCTGCAATACCTTTCAAAGCTTATGTCTAATTTATGTTTTTTAAATATGCTAATCCCTCTCTTTCATAGAAATTGTCCCACTGTGCGTACCCAAAAATAATATTACCCTGTGAACGAAAATATACAAGCTCTCACAGGCACACCCACCATACACACACAGATGGCGATGCATATTTGTTGTGTCTATGTGTTGGCATTAAATGCATTAAATTCGATTCAATTCAATTGAAATGGGAACAGGGCTGGGGCTGGGGTGTTGCGATAAAGAGCAGGATGGAGGTCCTTTACGGCGAATTGGTTGGGATACCCATACCCACACCCATACCCATACCCACACCCATACCCTCACCCATTCCCCTACCAATTCCTATAACCATGCCTTGCCCCCCGGCTTTAATCACGTGGTGGCGACGCCAATTTCGCCCCGTCCTCCCGCCCGCCATTTTATGAAAATGCCGCCTCTTTGGCCCCAGCCATAAATAAAGGAAATGTGGCAACCAGAAGCAGGACTCCTCTTCCTGCCGAGCACTGTGGGCGGCGGGCGGGGGGTATGGGAGTGCGAAACATTTGCTTATGGGCCGCAACAGCTGCTAACCAGGTTCGGAGAGATACGCCAAGTGCTGGAAAATTGGGATTGTGATGTTTTCGGGGCCGGGGGGCGGGGTGGAGAGTTGTCAAAATAAAAAGCAAAGTTAACAAGTTGCTGCCTTTTGAGCCTTTTTACGCCTCAGCCCTTCGGTGAACGCCGCCCTCTTCCGGTTCCCAAAATATTTTTGTTTGTGCGGTGAAAGTACAGAGAGTGAAAATAATAATTTAAAAATAATACCATATAAGCAGCGTGGCTTGAAGTTAGTAATTATATTCCCCTACATGTTATATGTATTTATATAAATTAAAATTGTTGATAAATGGTGTGGCTTTCCTGCCTTAAAAATTGATATTCCATTGATTTAATTAGAGCTATTTAAATATTGACCAAAATATTAACAAGTTTCCATTAAATACCATTAAAATATTAGCAACTGCAAGGCAATAATAATAATCCTTATTAAATACCATTAAAGTATTAACAAATTCAAGGTAATAAAATTAATATTTAATGTTTTTTTTTTTTGTTTAATAATTATATGGACATTAATAACTGTTAATTAATGTGGCGTATGAGTTATGTAAAAAAATGCATTTCCTGCTAAATAAGGCAAAAATTTATTAAGGAAATCATAAACCATTAAAAAAAGAAAAACAGTTGGCCACCCAGGCGTATGCGTGATTTTTGTTCGCAAGGCGTATGCGTAATTTATTTTTTTTTTTGCAGTGCAAGCACTTGGCTACATTTCAAGCCCAAGTTGCGGGATGTCCTTGCCCTCTGCTACGCCGCTTCTTCCTGCTTTTTCCCCTCCTCCTCCCGCTCAGACTTTCGGCTTCTCCTTGGACTCAATGAATGGCGAAATTGAGAACAATCCCGAGGAGGCATAGTAGATCTTTAGGCCTCCCCCTTTTTAAATGGCCGCCAAAGAGGCAAATTTTCAGCTGCTCATCTTTTTTGCGCCGCTTTGGTTTGCTTAACCCTCCGTCTGATTCTGACCCTCCCTTGGATCCAGCACGCTTTCCGCCCGAAAAGATAAATTTTTGTTAACCTTTTGCGTTGGCTTGCGTTATCCTAAATCAACAACAATGACTGGACCACCGCCGCCGCCGCCCACTCGGCCGCCTGCCTTGTCCCGCATTTTCCGGGCTGCCCCTTCAATTGTGCCAATTGCCTGCCGCTCGTCAGTTAATCAAAGTAAAAGCCGCGTTGGGTCGACGCCCCCTAACACCCCCCAGCCGCCCCCTGCTAGTTCCCGCTTTCCCCAGTTGGCCCGCTTTCCCCGCCTTCGCGCAGTAAAAATAACAAAAGCTTCTGACAAAAGTAAACGCCGCAAGAAGACATAAACAGGAAGAGGAGCAGGAGTGCAGGGAAGGAGTCTTAGGGGGTCTTGCACTGAAAAGAAAGTGTTGTAAGAAAGGAGGGTTACCTCATTTTATTTATATTCTATTTCTTGATGGCTTTTTTGGGGTTAAATTAGAAAATAGCGTAAAGAAGGCACCTTTATTTATAATAAATAAAATGAAATAAAAGCTTGCACTTTCTCACAGTGCCTAGTGCAGGGGCAGGACATGCTGCCCATTTCCTTGGCACACCTCTCGCCGCCCCCCCCTTGGCTCCATCTTTTGGCAGGAAGCCAAAAACTTTTCGGCATAGAAAACGCTTTTCCTCTTGCCGCTTTTCGCCTCGCCTCGCCTCGCCTCCCATTCTCGCTTTCCCTGCCAGCCCAGCCAGCTCTTTGCATTTTGCCAGCGATTTGCTTTCGATTCCCCGCGTCACGGTAAGGGGAGCGGAGGCGGCCGGTGAGGGGAACCATATTTTAGCGCATCGATGGCGAAATATTTTTCAATTTTTCAACACATTTGGCTGGCAGCAGCAAAATGCTGATCATATTTTCACAAGCTGTCAACATATATCTTGCGGGGGCGTTCTCGGGTTCCAAAAGGGGGGTGGGCTAGGGGTGTTAGGGGTAGGTGAATCAGGTTTTCAATGGGAGAGGTTTGNGGGGGGGGGGGGTGTTGCAGGACACAGCGACTGCTGCGTATGCATTTCTGGCAAAGTTGCAGCGACAGCGGCAGAGCACCAACAACACACACACACTCGAAAAAGCGTAATTTTTCCGGTGGTTACTTTGTAGTTTTTATTATGCAGTAATTTTTATGAGTTGGCAACAAAAAGCGACTAAAAATGTATGTATAGCCACAGCTTAATTGTAGCTATTCGCCCCAAAAGGCCAAGAACTATATTAAGTTATAAGGTTTTATGTGATTAAAAATGAATTGCTTTCAATTATGTCAAAATTTACTTATGGTGAACTGAAAATAACTGGTTTTAAATATAGAAAAATGCTAAAAAAAAAGCGGAATATTTTAAAATTTAATTTTGAGGTTATATTTGTAATTTTCTTAAGCTTTAAACCCTTTGTTATGACTGTACCTATGATTGTGGCAAAGCATATTGCACTGCTTGCAGCTCCCTGCTGCAGTATACAATTATTTTAATTCTGCGTTAATTATGGTATCTTAAAATAAATGCCTTGAAGCAATTAAAAACTAAACTAGAGCAAGACGAAGGCCATTTATAACTACATATTTCATAGCATACTTTTAGCCAGCAACAACAAGTGATTTGAAATCTCTCTAGAGTCTAGACTCTAGACATTTTGCCAGCTTACAGACAGAAGAATTTGCCAGTAAATATTATTGAAAAAAATTATATGCTCAAGCATAAAGAGAGCTTCTCGTTGCACAAATAGGATTATGCACTTTTCTTTCTCTACAAATTTTCACCACCAATTTTTCCCCAAGTGCAAGCAGTGCGGCGACACAAACATCAGTGGCGACAGGCGGCAAAAACAGCAACAACAACAGCGCAAGCAGCTCAGCAACTGAGCAGCTGAGCAGCAGAGGTAACGGTACAACACAAACTACAGCAAAACAACACTTGTACAAGTGACGCCCCCCATTTTTTTGCCACGCCCATTTGCCAACGCTGATTGACAAAGCAGCTAGCAAAAATGTAACAGACTTACAAGGCGGTGCAGCGAGGGGGTAGGGGGGTTTGGTAGGGTATGAGAGCGACATCAAACAACATGGCATAAAAATCAGCGCAAGTGCCGACGCCTCTGCTGCCGCCGTCGACACCCGCCTCTGCCGGCGTTGCACTGCTTACGCTGCTCAGTGGCTCGTAAATGGGCAAAACACTTTTACAAAGTGCAGCTTACACACTCTCTGCTTCTCTGCTTCTCTGCTTGTGTGTGTGTGTGTGCGTGCGAAAGAACGAGAGGTGCCAGCGACAGATTAATGCGTTTATGCGTTGGCCGCCGTCACTTGTTATTGCGTTTTCTCCTCACTTTCTCTCTCTCCCTCTCTCTCTCTCTGCTTTGGCAGCTGCTTTGAGGGGATCATGTGGCCGGCATTTGCATGTCGAGTGGGGTGGGGGAGAGTTAAGGCGAAGCGCGAGGGGGAAGTGGGTGGGGGGAATGCTGATAACAAGCAGGCGTGCAAGCAAGCAGTGAGCAAAGCAGGCTTGAGTTTTTTCATAAAAAACATTGAAATTGAAATTTATAAATGAACATTTGTGTGTGCGTGTGTATGTGTGTGTGTAAACAAAAGCCACATAAAATATTAAACACAAGCATATGCACACACGTGTAATCCGAAATATGTGCTTTGGCTGTGACATGTCGCTTTGTGGCATTTCTGTTTGTTTTTAATAAATGTTAAATATTGATTTCATGCATGTCCCAGAAGTTTCACCACAAAATACATTGACAAGGCGACATTTTTCAATTAATTACGACATTTTTGTGTAGTTATATTTTGATCAGATTTGGAATTTGATACAGGGAGAAATTTGTACGAACTATGATTTTATATAGAAAATAAAGTAAAATGGAAAATAAATATATACAGGGGGAAATATGTTCGAACTAAGATTTTATATAGAAAATAAAGCAAAATGGGAAATATTATGTTGCAAAAATGCAGCAGCCGCCACAGGCAGGCAGCTTTTAAAGCAAGCAGTCCGCGCTTACTCTCACTGCTTTCAATACTAAGCTCTAGAAATCAGAATCAATCAGAATGGTTGAAAGGCAAGCAGTCTGCGCTTACTGCTTTCAATACTAAGTATTGAATTCAATAATTGAGTATTGAATATCAATTGAAAAGTTGAAAACCTAATAAAATTATGCATTTTATCTTAAATAAAAATCACGTATTCCATTAGGGCATAAACCGCGGCTCAGCCGGCCTGTAGAACATTTGTTAACGCATTGGCATCGCACTTAACACACTCCATGCAACGCTCGCGTATCCCATGCCCTCTCCAGTTGCCTACCTCGACCACACCCTAGCGCCTCCCCAAATGCCACCGCCTCTTTTTTTTTTTTTTTGGGGGGGATTCGGCGATTAAGGTGATTTTAAGCGCGCGCGCGTTTTCCGCGCGATTTGATGGCGCTTTCGGTCGCGTTTGATTGCACGGCCCAAGCAATTAAAGTCGCCTCGTAAAGACAGGCATCAAATCGTCACTGAGCTCCATAGAGTGGTGACAGTCAAGGT
Organism: Drosophila baimaii; assembly: GCA_018874675.1. Taxonomy (NCBI): domain Eukaryota; kingdom Metazoa; phylum Arthropoda; class Insecta; order Diptera; family Drosophilidae; genus Drosophila; species Drosophila baimaii. The sequence goes on along the minus strand of JAEIIU010055619.1, from coordinate 48,001 downwards.
CAGGGTACTAGTGATTATTCTAGGGAGTTGCCACAATACATATATACCAAATTTGAAGACATTTAGTTCATAAATAAAGTCACAAAAGAGAGGGTTTTAATCTAAGCGAAATTCCTCCTTAAGAAGCCCCAAAAAATGGGCTATAAAATAACTTAAGTTATTCAAAATAATGGGATCCAATAAAAAAATATATAATTTATATACTATAAGTTTAAATACAGTTTTTTTAGAAATTAATTATATAAAATATAGATCTTTTCCAGGCATAACCTATAATATTTTGTGATATTTATCCGCTAGGCTGTGCTAGTCATGTGACCCCTGCTGTGCCTATATTGGTATGTGCGAGTGCGAGTGTCTGATGATGATTTCTGATGTGCGTGCCTGTGTTTGATTTCAATTTGGTTCGGTTATTGCCTTGGCCACAAAAAATAATAAGCCAAGTCGTCGCTGGGATGGGCATAAAATTGGGCTTGACCTCTGACCTCCCACCCCCCTTGACTTCCGCCCCTCGGTCACATGCATGTTAAATGCTTTCTCTCTCTCTCTTCGAAGGACCCAGGACAAATGGAAAGAGGAGGCTGGCAGGGAGCCGTGCAATGGCATGTGAAAATGCGTTCAATTGAAACTGGGTTACGGCTTACGGGCTACGGACTACGGGTTACGGGTTACGGGTTACGGGATTCGGTCTACGGGCTGCTGGTTATGGCTTATAGGGCTATATGGCTAATGGGCCAGATTGGGTTTTTGGGGGGACTGACGTTGCTGGGCTCGGGGCCAAGTCGGGGAGGCGGCTCAGGAGGTCGCCGTTCGTAATTCAGAGGTCGGAGGTCAGCGGTCAGGCAACCGCCTGATTGAAATAGATGACGTTGTCAAGGAACTGAGAAAAATCTAGTTTCGCCAGCGGAAATCAGAGGAAGTATATAATTTAAATATTAATTTATTGTTTTCCCAAAACTAAGGCCCTCCTAAAATAAGTTGAATTAATTTGTAGCTGTGGGAAAATAATTAAAATAAATAAATAAAAGATCAAGAAGATAAAGATCATTAAGTATTTGAAATAATATAAAAGAAACATCAAGGATATGTCTTGGAATTAAATATTTGCTGCAGTGCAGCGCTCCACAGCTCCTTTGCTCATTCCTGCAACTGATGATGAGGAGCTTGATGATGGAGAGCAGGGTGGGGGTATTGACTAATTGATGCTGATGACATCAATGGGATCGGCATGGGGAGGACTAGGACGAGGACTAGGACAAGGACTTGGATGAGGAAAAGGACTGGAACTCGGACTCCAACTTGGACGCAAACGCGAACGCGGACAACTAAAGCTAAAGAGCAATTCAAGCCGGGATTGGGTGACATTTTGATTGATGGACGAATAATTTTAATTGGCTTTGGTTTTTCGGTCAGACCGCGCGATTGAGTGGCCGAGTGACCCCATTGATTGATTGATTGATTTGTCGAGTGTTTGATTTGTTAATTGAATTGTTAACTCAATTGCGAATTGATTTAATATCCAGCGATTACAATTGATTGAGAACTTGCAAAGGGCAGTCGAAGATAATATAAAATATTTTAATAATTAAATAACAAATAAAACAAAATAGATATCCCTTGAGCCTTGAAGGCATTTAGATATTTAGTTATTTCTGTGACTGACAGTTTTTCCTTTTGGACCTTTGGAAACGAAACTAAATTATCCGGCCTTAAGCCATATTAAGCCTTAATTAATATCCTGTCTCCTGCTAGAGAGCATCATAGTGTATATCCGCTCCATGGGATCAAGTTTTCTGCATGATTGATGGATGTGCCAACTGATGGTGCAGTGCGGTGCGGGGTCTAGGTTTGGTTGCGAGGCAAATTCCTTATTCCTTATTCCGTATTCCATATGCCAAGCGAGAGGGGCACCTCCAGGTGGGCGCTGCATGATGGATCCATGATTGATTCGCATTCCCCAAATGCCTCCAAACCCATTGGCCAAGCACAGCCCATCAGCATTCCTCACGCTGCAGCTCACCCACTGCTGCCTGGCTTCCCAGCTATCCGGGCTCGATGGCTTTCCCTTTCTCTGGGTTTTTCCCACTGCTAATTGCCTAATGACTGACTGCAGTCAGGAAAATGCACTGACATTGCCCAGAGTGAGAAAGAGAGAGAGGGAGATAGAGAGAGGGAGAGAGAGAGAGGGAGTGAAATAGGGACGAAGAAATGGATATAGCGAGTGGGCAGTGCCATCAGCAGGACTACACTGGGAGAAATAGCTTGAACGAGCGAGCAATCAATTAGAAATATAAAAGGATTTTAGACAAAATAAATGTTTTTGCTAATAATTAAGCTAAAACCCTAAGAAAAATAAATGAAATATAGGAAATTATTGAAAAAAACATTTATTTAGCGCACAATTTTTAATTTAATTTAAATTGTTTATTTATAAAATGTTTCTTAATATTTTGTTGTACTAAAAGAATGATATTTTTGTCTTGCAAACACTCGATCTTGTCAATAAACTTCAATAAACTTCACCACTAAAGCCTCTTTATAAGAGCGTATCCCAGAATCCCGACTTGAGAATTACTGGGACACTCTACGCATTAACTTTGGCATTTCTAATGGGGTAACCTTTTAGTTTCCTCTTGCATTTACTTATTTGTTACTTATTTATTTGTAGTTTTATAAATAACCCATACATTTAGTTAGTTTATAATATTTTTTAATAATTTCCCCATAAAATGCAGCCCTGATTTTTCCGCGTGCCCAACGCAAGGGTGCTGCTGCAATGGACGGAAAAGCGGGACATAGTCTGAGGGGCACAGGGAAGGGGGGGAATAAAAACAGCAGCAGCAGCTATCCATTTGATGCCTGCAACCGACTCGGCTGGCTAAACAGCATTATCTGCATGCCACGCCCACCGCAAAAACTAAACAAAACCGATGCTCGGTTTAATCACAAACAAATGCGTCCGGCGCAAGGCAGCAAAAATAGAAGCGGAAAACCCAAAAAAAAAAGAAAAAAACTAGGAAAAACCGAGGAAAATCGGTGGCAACACTATGGCAGCAGCAGCAGCCTGGCAGCCAGCGGCGAAAACAATGCAGTGATCCTCCCTCCACCCCTCCTTTCCGCCCTTAAGCGAACGCGACTCTGGACAATGACAAAACGTTACACATTTTACCCGCTATTAATTTTCGACAAAATAACGAAAAGAAAAACAGGAAAAAAAAAAAGAAAAACAACGCATAAAGCGCAGTGTTGGAGAGCAAAGTTTGAAGTACCCTCTGGCCGGCGCAATTTTCCAGTGCAAATTATTTTCCATTGGGAAAAAGAGTGCGGACAAGTGGCAGTGGCCTAAAATGTTTATCTTTTGTGTGTGTGTTTTTTTTTTTATAAATAAATATATATATTTTTTTTAAGTAGTTGCTGGAGTATTTCTGGTAATTGAATTCGGTTTTTTTCGACAAAGAAAAAAGCTTTATTTTGATACAAAAACCATATTCAAAGTATTAAGATCAAAGCATGATTTATTTGCCTATTAAAATACTCAAAGCTGGGTTTTACTTGAGGGTTTTAACCCATTTGATATATATATATGTATATGTAAGCTGCCTGGTTTATTTTCCGCCCAAGAAAAGCCAACTGATCATTCAGGGAAAACATGTTTACTTTGCCAAAGGGGCGGCAGCATCGCTTGGGTAGCTGGGCTTTTGATAGCACTAATAATACCCCATAAAAACATATAGAGGGGGGACGCTGCTGTATTGGAAAGTGTGGAAAACAGGGGGAAAAAAATAGGGAAACTAAAGCGAAAGTTTCTGGCTTTCTGGAGCCCCCCATTCTGTTGCAATAACAGAAGCAACACAAACACAAACACAAACAAGCAAGCAAGCGGGCTAACACACACAGGCAGCGACGACAACAACAAGGCGACATAACTTTTTGTGGCTATACAAATATTGGGCGGAAAAGGGCGTGCCAAAAAAAGGGGGGGGGGGAGGTTGGTATATAAAGGACGAGGCATCCTTTTTGAATTGGGCACACACAAAAATAATTATCAGCGCGGTGATTTGCAGTTGTTGCAGCAACAACAACAGCGACGTTGGCTACGAATCACTTACTTACACCACGGTTACCGTTAAACCGAAGAGGAGGCCCCTCGAATTTCCACACCACCGCCCCCTTTTCCCTCTCCCTGACAGGATTTCCTACTTGAATTTTCCCCCTGCTGTGGCCACAGGCATTTTCAGTGATTCGCGCGCACTGCTCCAACGATGATTTCATTTTCATTCCCATTTTTCCGGCGCTCATGTTTCTGTTTTTTTTTTTTTTTGTTGCTGGAAAGCGCATAAAAAGCATAAGCGCGTAAATAAAGTCAACCTCATTTATTTTGAATATAAACTACATTTTTTTACGACTGCCAGCCGCAGTAGCGGCAGCCGCCGCCGTCGCCGCAGAGCCGCAGAGAGGAGCTTCCCCACTCGAAGAAAGCCAAAGTCAAAGCTTCTTTTTTTGTTTTTTTTTTCTTTTGCAACAGTGCGACAAATGCAGGGAAATGCGGGCGATTTTCCAAAGGGAAGAGAGGGAAAGAGGAAAAGCAGTCAGCAGCAGCAGCTTGGCGACAACAACAGGCCATCGCAGTCACTGCGATTCTTCGAGCATTTCAGCTAGGTTTTTGAGGAAAAGTCAACACGAAACTGAGATGAGAAATTTGGTTTCTTTCTTATTTTTTGAGTTGAAAAAATAGTGGTTGTTTTGGTCATACAAAATTGCAGACTCTTTGGGGCTTTTAAATGATAATTAAATATATTTAATGGAGTCTTTGCAAATATAAAGAAAGATTTTTTGGAAGTCAACAATTGGGAGTGTTTGTGGAATTCCTTAAAAATATTTATATAGGTTCTGAATTTTGCCAAAAAAGGCTTAATTATTTATTTAAAATTAATTTATTTAATATTTAATATTTAGATGAGAAATTTGGTTTCTTTTGATCGTTTGAGTTAAAAATATAATGGTTTTTTGGTCATAAAAAATTGCACACTCTATGGGGTTTTTAAATGATAATTAATTATATTTAATAGAGTCCTTGAAAATATTTATATAGGTTCTGAATTTTGCCAAAAAAGAGTTAATTATTTATTTAAAATTAATTTATTTAATATTTAATATTTAGATGAGAAATTTAGATGAGAAATTTGGTTTCTTTTTATTTTTTGAGTTGAAAAAATAAGGGTTTTTTGATCATAAACAATTGCAGACTCTTCGGGGTTTTAAATAATAATTAAATATATTTAATGGATTCTTTAGAAATATAAAGAATGATTTTTTGGAGGTCAAGAATTAGCTGGGTTTGTAGAATTCCATAAAAATATTTATATAGGTTCTGGCATTCTGCCTAAAAGGGTTAATTATTTATTTAAAATTAATTTATTTAATATTTATTTATGAAAAATGTATTTAATTAAATTTATTTATAGTTATTCATATTTTTTTATATTGATTTATATTTATTTATATTTAATATATTTATATATTATATTTTTATTTATTTATATTTACTTGTAGTTATTCATATTTATTTATATTTGTTTATATTTCGTTATATGTATTTATATTTATTATATATTATATTTATATTTATTTATATTTATTTATATTTATTTGTAGTTATTCATATTTATTTATATTTGTTTATATTTCTTAATATTTATTATATATTACATTTATATTTATTTGCTTATTAATCTAACAAAATCCCAGCTAAGCCTTTAAACAACTCCCAGATTCTTTGCTGTGCAAACTGAGCTGCTGCTGAGCTGACCTGAGAGCTTTCCAAGTCATCGACGCCGAATAGGGGTATGGGCAAAAGGGGAACGGGGCACCGGGCAACGGGGTAAACTCTTTGATTTTCCCAGACACTTTTCGGACGTGCCCTGATGCCCATCGATGGCCAACAGAGAGAGAGAGTTCGCTCCGCTCCACAAATGCAAATCACTTGCTGCCCTTGTCGCTTCATTTGGCCGAGTTTAAGTTTTCGTTGCATACTTATCAGATGCAAACTAGAGGAGGAGCGCCGCCATGTTTACCACGAACTACAGAGCTGCATGAGGAGGGAGGAGGGAGGAGGGAGGATGGGGTAAGTCCTCCTCCTCATTTCAGATGTTCAATATATGCGCAGTTCGAATGTGACTAGACTCGCCTTTGGGCCCATTAGGAAACTCAGTTGCCACATGATTTTGGGATGCAACTTGGCCTGCAAATAGGTTGCCTTAGTAGCTTGATTTAATATTAATTTCCTTACTATTTTATGTATAATTATAAAGCATTCTTTAAGATATTTTAACTGGAAAAAGGCTATCTATTAAGAGAAGAACCCTTTTAACAGCTTCTAGGAATAAGATCTGCTGACTCCCTCTTTAAGATTATATTCTAGAAGATTCTAGAGAAAGATTTCCCCTTGAATTTCTCCTAGAAAACCCTGTTAAAAAAGTGTATTTCTTTGTCGGGTAGAGTCTACGTGTTTTTTTTTTTGTGTTTAATGGTAACCTACGGGGAGTTATTGTTTGTTGCCTTTCGCTGCACGCTTGTTGGTTTTATTACGCATTGTTGTCATCTCATTCCCGACCCCCCCATACACCTGGCCCACCCCAGCCCCTTCGTTCACCTGGGCGTGTCCCTTCCAACGCCCTCTCTACTCTACCCTCATCCCTTTCGTTTTCTCTGCGCCCCCGTTGTCTCTTCAAAAAAGGTAAGCAATTTTTATTGAGGTCTCGACATTAAAGGCGAAAAAAGTGACGTACCTGCTGTACTATTAGCACTAAAGATAGTTTATTTTGGAAAATTGCATGAAATATAATTGGGAAAACTCAGAAATAATACAAATTAATTTATAAACATTAAATTACATTTTAAATAAAGCAAAATAAGGGGAATTATGTATGTAAAAAATCAATAATTTGTTAACAAAATTTGGAAACTTCAATTTCTATGTCAAACCGCAACTGTAAAGAGTTTCCAGGATGCAGGAAGCGGGGTTGGAGGAGCTGTGTGGGGTCATAGTTCATTGCCGCCTGTCGCTTGTTTGCTTCGAAAATCTGCGCATGAGATAAAAAAAAAAACACCAGCACGACCTGGAGAAAAAGAGAATCAGAGAAGCAGAGAATGGAGAAGGCAGAGAACCGGAGCAGGGAGAGAATTGGAGAAGGGAGCAGAGCAGAGCAGGGCAGGGCAGAGAGGGGAGCAGGGGGAGCTGGGCAGAGAAATAAAGAGAATGCATTTGTCATGACCTCGAAACGGAAACAATTGAAAAAAGCTTTTCCTATCGCGACAACGACAACGAATTCGGTTTGTCGTCGGCTTCGTGGGTCAGCGGGGGTTCCCTATGCTTTTGTTTGTTTTTTTTTTTTTGTTTTTTTTTTCGGCCGTGTCACAGGGCACCTCAATCTCCGCCCCGACCTCCTGACCCCTCCACCCCCCAACCCCCTCTGAAAAACCCCCCAAAGCTACTGTAACACACACCGAAGTGCAGCTGACATAGAAAAACGGCGTTTTTATGTGCACCACTCTCGCCTCTGTAAAAGTATACATATATCCTTCCTTTTCTATATGTATATATATATATATGTATATGTGTATATGTATGTATGTATATATCTTTCCAAAAAGGGTGGGTCCATTTTTTTTTTGGCCAAAAATGCTACAAAGCTCTATCATTAAAACCAATAAATCAAAGCCATAATATTGGAAAATATGTTAGGTCTTGGACTGGTCACAAGCCACTGCATTTTGGGGAGAAGCTTTAGTTAAAATAAAAAACATGTTAAATAATATTAAATCTTCATCAATATTTCTCCATAAAGTAAAGATTTTAATGGGAATTTTTCATAAATAATTTGGCAAGGACTTGGATAAATAAAATATCGTAATATCGGATGATTAAAATTGTTTGTTTTAAATATTGTTATTTAATTCAAGTTCTTCTAGGTCTTTTAATTAATTTTCAACAACAATCTATAAATATTTATTGTCTATAAATAATTATTTTATTTATTTGTGTTCGAAACATAATATTTGTATCTATATATTAATATAAAGTAAAGATTTTAATGGGAATTTATCATAAATTAATTTGGAAAGGACTTGGGAAAATAAAAAAGGATAATATAAGGTGTTTATAAATGTATATATCAAATATTTGTATTTAATTTCAATTTTAGTAAGCCTTAAATTCGTAATTTTCAACCGAAATGTTGTCTATAAATAATTATTATATTTGTTTGTGTTCAAAACATAATATTTGTATGTGTATTTCGCTTTAAACTAAAAATCCTAATAGTTATTTTCCTGCAACATATGCTAGAAATATTTGTAAAAACAATAAAGGTTGTATTATATATTAAAATACATTTATTTCCCATATATGTATTTGATTCAGATGATGTCCTTTAAAGCATAATTTGTAGCTTAAAAACTTGTCAAAAAACAATTATAGTAAATATTTAATTCTTACAAAACCTTTGCATTGTTTTCCCTTGTTTTGGGCCACCCCAATGTGCCTCTAATACATATACCGGACATGGTATATAGAGCGTCGTCGACTCTCTTAGTTGCTATATGAAGTCGCCTGGCCTGTTTTTTTTTTCTTCTTTTTTTTTTTTTTATTCCTGCACACACAATGCACTGGACCTGGACCTCGTCCGGCGGCAAAAACATTCAACTTACTGCCAAGAAAATTCCTTTTACTCTCTTTTTTCTCTGCCGTTTGTTTGGCATTGAACAAAGTAAGTCAGTCCAAGGGCCAAAAGGCAGCAGGAGCAGCAGGAGCAGGAGCAGGAGCAAGCCCACTGTTCCGCCTCTGTTCCTAGCTGTTCGGACTGAGATTTAAACGGGTTAGCCTCCGTCCGAGCAGGTTGACATCCAGCACGCACCGCTGACCCAGGTGGAAATCAGAGAGGATGAGGAGGGGCTGGGCTTAATCCGCATGCCAGGAGTCAGGAGATGGGCGAAACTCAGCACTCCTCTCCCAGCACGGAAAATAATCTTGTTTTTCAATTAGAGAGCCAAAGCAATTCCTATCGGTGTTTGTCCAGCGGCCATTGGGTTTGGGAGCCACCCAACCTTCTTCTTTTTTTGCCACGGCAAATCGAGTTTTGTTGCCAACATAAGGGAATTATTACTATATTACGTGATGTTTCATTAAGTTAAGAGGGTTCTATAATATAAATATATTACAAAATTTCGAAGGAAAACTGATTGTTCTTTAAATAGATTTATGCTTTCCTTGTCACCTGTTTATGAGTTCCCTAAATAGGACAGAAAAAACTCAACTTGCTTGGCATTGCCAAATCAAACTCATTGTTTAAACATTGAAAAAGCAAATAATAAGAAAGCAAAATGCTTTATTCAATTATTCATAGAACATATCAGTCGATAACAGATACTGATTCATCAAATAAAATTGATTTGATTACATTCTTTGGACTTCCGTTTAAATAGAACGCTCGTGTATTTGCATTTTGTTATGGAAAAGTAAACAAACCACCAGCTTTGTTTGTGGCCATAAAATGGGTTTTGGCGTAAGGCAGAGAGACCTTCTTTTTTTTTTAAATAAATATAAGGGTAAACATTTAAGGCGGTGAATAATTCAGTTAAAATGTAAATTATTAATGTCTTTACTTTAAGTAGGGTTTATTTTATATTAAATATACATTTGTATTAGAAAAAAGCTTGGGAAACTTCTTTTCTTTTCTCTGCTTATTAACTTACCCCAGTACACTTTGTAAAATATATATTTATTCACTTATGATGGGACTTCCCTTTAGAGCCTAAGACCTATTAATGCCTCTGAATGCCCCGAGGTGGGTGTGTGTGTTTGTGTGTGTTTGTGTACTGTAAGAGTGTGTGAACCAGTTCGGCGGGGATCTTGAACCCATTTGGCGCATTTCCAACTCGAAATTAATTGCGCTTCAGCTTCATTATTTTGCATGCCTGAGCATATTTGCTTTGGCGCTGCACTGAGACTCTCCCACTCTCTCCCACTTCCAACTCCCACCACAATTTCCACTTTAAACCATAAGCAAGCAAAACGCTTTCCTTTTCAGTTTCAGTTTTAGTTCTGGGCCTGTGGGCCTGACACCATTTTGCGCATGGTCAATATTTCAAACAGATTAGAGGGGCAACAAAATGCGCCTTAATTGAATGGCTTGGGCCCAGGACTCGCATCGCAGCTGCTCCGTACAAGACATCCATATTTAATGAGCCTCCGACACGTCGCGACGCATCTCGCATCTCGCATCCACGTCCACAAGCCACCCGCTTCCACACCTCCCTGCATCATCCACAAATCCCACGTCCAAAAAGGAGGCTGGGAAAAGCGGCATGCCACAGGCTGCCTGCCTGGCAGTCCCGGAGAAGGTCCTGTGTCCCGTGTCCCGTGTCCCGTGTCCTGGGTGGCCGATGTGCCATTCGCTTCCTTCGAGGCACGCACTTCCCATTTAACGTTTATGCGCCAAGCACTTGAGCATTCAGTTATAACGATATACGTTTTGATGCTTTCAGCCAAGTGCTGCTGTTCATCGTTCATCGTTTATATGTATATCGATAACAGCTTTCGATTTGCAACTAAATGATGGACTCAAACTAGGGGAGGAAGCTTTGACTATCATTATGTGGGAGAGAAAATCGGATTCGATTTGTGGAAATATGTGCCGAAGATAGGAACAAAGTCATATTATCGAAAAATATCGATAAGTTTTAAAGTTCATAAATATAGTAATATTTAAGGCAGTATATTGATATCAAATTAAATCAGTACAAAATTAATCGTTTGTGGATATGCAGATTATACAATCGTCTTTCATCGAAATATATCGAAAATATCGATAGTTAAATTTATATATTTTAAGTTTTAAGAGTTCAGTTTCCGTTTAATCAAAGTAAATATTTAATGCTGCCTGAAATTGTATTGATTTTAGTACTTGACATTGATACATATCGATTATTTATCGATTTTTTACGTTGATATTTAAATGTACCTATCGAATTCTTATTTAAACCAAGATATAACGTCTACAATGTGTGTATACACACACAAACCATTATTGTTTGCACATTTTAATAAATATTACGTATACGTACATCAAGTATACGTACGTTTTGTAAATAATCATTGAGACTGAGGCACGAAATGTTGAAAATAATGTACTTGGTACTTTGTACTTTGATCCCCCCCCCCCTAAATAATCAAAACGCATCCATCCATTGAGCGGCCAGCTCTAAACCGGTAATAAATCATGTCAAAAATAAAACTTCTAAAAGATGACAGTAATAGCTTTTGTAGCTTAAAGACCACCGACAAAGATTGCAATATTTCACAATGCACACACAATCTAAGATGACACACAGACGACACGAGCGCTGTGAGCTGTGAGCTGTGAGCTGGTGCAGCAGCAGCAGCAGCCATCGACGACCTCAATTTATTCCAATGCCATGAATCTATGAATTTTGCCGGGAACCAAAAAGGAGTATTTATCACTCGTCGTCGTCGTCGTCGGAAATCGTTTCGTGATAAATCCGCTGTGAGCGATTTAATTGAGAAGTGGCAATGGCATTGGCAATTCGCAGCAGCCAGCAACCCGGCATCCCAGCATCCCGCAATTCGCAATTGCTGTTATCCCATGAACTCGATGGGTCGCCTCGGGCATCGTTAGCGGCACCTTCAAGGCGTCACGCACTCAGTTACACCCGCACACCCGCACTGGCACACTCGTACACACCCACCCATGCCAGCATACACACACCCCAGCGCCAGCCCACACACACCCCCATTCACGCACATGTCCTGGCACCCACACTCTGCTGCCGCGGCGCCTAGTTATACGTAAGCCGAAACATAAATTTCGTTAATCATTGAACTGGAAATTTAATAGCCAAGCCAGGCACACACACACAGCACACACACCATATATACCCGTACTCTGATGTATTAAGCGGAAGCCCGTGCCGCACCGTTTCCACTGCAGTTAAAGTTTCCTCTGGCACAAAATATATATACATATATATAAAGGAGAAATAATAAAAAAATAAAAAAAAAAGAGAAAAGGCGAGGAACGAAAACAGAGAAAATTCCATTGCACAGAGCACGTAGCAATTGCTTCGGCATGGACTTAAGTTATGACGGGGCAGGGCGATGGGGGTAGTGTTTCACTTAAAACTACGTCAAAATATATAATCAACATTTTGCCAATAGACTTTGGTTCCCTCCAGCAGCTTTTAACCATTTTTGCCCAGCCCGGACCGGTGCCCTTATCCCTGTGCCCCGTTCCCCGCGCCATGCTGTCAATGCAATTGTGCTGTTGGGCAAGTTAAAATCTCCATAATTATTTGACCGTTATTATGCGTATAATGCGAGTTGGCCCAAAGTTGAAAGCCAAATAAAGCGAGCCACACAGAGCCCCGGGGGGCCCGCCAGGATGGAACGTAACAGAGAGCCCAATCCAAGCCAATCCAATCCTGCCCAGTCCAGGCACCGTGCCATAGATCAGGCCAGATAGCATCTGCACACAAAACGGGGATCTCCGCATCCCTTACCACCTAGGGGGAAGGAGCAGCAGCAGCAGCAGCATCAGCGGGAGCAAAGTTTAAAGCAGGCCAAAAAGTTTCAAGAATTATTATTATTATTTGAATTTTTATGATTATGAGAATTAGCCGAAACTATCTGCTAAATGCTTAAGCATGTTTTGTAAAATGGCCAACACAAAGCAGCATCTTCGTAAATTAATTGGAAGCCAAAGTTTTGAGCATCCAATCGTTAAATGCCAAAGTTAAGCCATTTTTGGGGAATCTGTATTATGGCGTGAACAGAACATGTTTATTTAATTAACGGAAACTGGTAATAGAAGCCAGAAATAATGCATTTTAAAAGTAAAAAATATTTTAAAATTTAAATAGAAATATTACAAATAAAAGCCATGTTTGTAGATCTCAGAAACAGAAGGAAACTCCAAGAGTTAGACCTATTTTCCTACTTCCGCTAGGTAGCCACTTGAATTCCTTAATTCTAGATGAAATATTTCTGGGTTCCAAGGCCCCCCACTTTTGATGGGTCCATAAAAGTCACGAAAAAATTTAATTAGAGCTGCCTCAAGGCAGTTACCCCCGTTCCCTCCTCCTCCTCCTCCACTTGGGGTGTACAAGGGTCTCGAGGAGGCCCAGGTTCCCGGGTCCACGTCGTCGTCTTCCCAGAAAAATGGCCTCTGGAACTGGTGCGGCGTCAAAACGCTTTAGATTCATATCCGAGCAGTAAATGGGGCCAGTGCCGCGCAGCTATTAATAATTGTATACTTAACTGCAACTGACTGCGCGAAGGATCCGGGCGAGCGTGAGGCCCACGAGAGCCGTTTCAGCTCAAGAGTTCCGATCCGATTCTCCATCGCCTCGGCGTCTTGTGCCACTCGCCTCCATCTAGCCAGGGGACACGCGGAGAAAATTGGGGTACTTTACGCATATTTCAATATTTCGATATATTGCTCGATTAATTGGTTCGCGAGAGTCAATTATAATTAGCAATATTTTGGTTGTATTTCCGTATTATCGAAAAATGTGTGTCATTTATCGATATTTATCGATTTCTATTTATAGTTATTTAAAATATCGACATAACCTGATAACAAACAATCGTATTATATATTTATCGACTTATATTTCACAGGTTTTAATAAATATTTGGTAGATTTTTATCAAAATATCGACGTCTACAAGTAAACTTTACAAAAGTGATTTAAATTAAAATTTAAATACGTGACTATCGCACTAATTATAAGTTATCAACTTGTAGCGTTAGGAAAGCATTTAAAAAAAAATAAATTGAAATTGAATTGAAATTGAAATTGAGAAAGGTTTATCGATTTAGATTTCTAACATTTTTTATTTATAAAATATCGATTAATGCAGATGAAGAACAGTCCGCATAGATATTTATCGATTTATATTTTCAATATTTTGAATTTGGAAATATCGATTGTTAACAATATATCGATGTCAAAAAGAAATTCTGAAACAAAGATTTCCTCATCAATAAATATTAATCGATTTCGATTTGTAACATTTTTAATGTAAAAAAACTTTCCACTTAAGCAGATAACAAAATTTTCCTAACCGATATTTATCGATTTATATTTCCGATATATGTTTTCTTTATCATATCGATTGTTAACAAAATATCGTTGCAAAAACCAAAGGTGTAATCTCTATCGATGGACAACTTCCCACCTAATTTCTCGCTGTGCAGGATGCGGACACGGGTCCACGGACAAGGACATCCAACAAGGAGACGGACAGCAGCGGAGGAGCAGGCTGAAACCTGACTCCGGCAGTCAACTGGCGGACCATAAAGCGAACTGCGTTAAATCCGCCAGCCAACAACAATCGCCGGGACCAAGAGCTCGAGCAGTTTCTACGAGAGCAGCACTGTACTGCAGTCCAAATGGCCAGGACCTCCTCCTCCTTTCGCCCATCCCCATTCGCCATTCGCCGTTCGCCATTCGCCTTTCTCCATCTCGGTCCATTGTTGCACAAAGTTTTTGCAGAGAGCAGTCCACACCATAAATGCCAAGCACCCATTCAGCTGTGACACTGAGCGAAACAGGCTCTGAGAGCTAGCCTAGTCTATGCTCAAAGGCTCTACAATTTCTCACAGTGTACAAAAAGGAAACAAGCACTCGTTTAACGTGCACTATACCAAAAAAATGTTGCTGCTTAAATTAACCCAAAAGTGGCTAAAGCTGGCTGGCTGGCATATTCAGTTTGACGGAATTCATGTATTAAAAGATTATTAGCCAACTTCAGGAAAGTTTCGTTCCGAGTTTGGGAACTTTAAATTATATATATTCTTCTGGGAACTCTTCCTCCTTGGAACACATGAACTTCCGAAAGGAAAATAAACATAGTTTTGCCAGAAAATATTATATGGAAATTACCTAAAAATTATTACCAAAGAGTTAACAAATTACCAAGGAAACAAATCAACTTTAAAGGCATTATAAAAACTAAAGAATATCTAGAAATTAGGAAAGATAATAGAAAATAATAAGAACAATATATTTTACAGTTGTATTATTATTGTTATTATTACTTATTTATTTATTTATTATTCCAGTTTAGCTAGCTTGCTTATATATTTGCGGGAAAACTCTAGACTCTACTTGTGACTTTTCTATTTCTTGTTTTTAATTTGATTAATGGCCTTGAAGTGACTTAATTCGTTAAGATTTATTTCGTCAAGTGTAATCGTCTCATCGCCTTTCGACACTTGACTGGACGACTGTCGGCTGCTTTTGGCATGGCTCCCACTCCGGCTCCCGGCTCTGGCACCGTCTCCGGCCTTGTCTTCGACTTCATTCATTTCCACCTCTTTCCTGGTACCCCAAATCCTGAGGCCTGAGTCCTGAGTCCATGTCCTCAATCCCGCTCCTTTGACCGACTTTTTCTATGGCTCTTGTTGTGGCAGTTGTGTCTTATTAGTCTTAGCCCCCCACCCGCCTCGCGAATCAGGATCCTGATCCTTTTGCAGCTAGGCAAATGGCGGCCATTCAATTTAGTCGTCAGAAAAAAAAAATATCAAGAAAAACAATACACACATCAAACACACAAACACACACCCATCACAGCTGTGGGTTTAGGTAAACATTGGCACTCGCAAAAACACAAAATATTTATGATATGACACAATGTGTATACGAAATTGCCTTAACTTTAATATAATATTGAATATAACCCAAACCCTGTGAGACTCCCAAGGAAATCGAATTCTAAAATAGATTAAATAATTCCCTTGAGCTTTTTGTTTATGCTTTTTTTTAGGGAATATTTTCTTTTTTTTCCAAGTTTATCCATCCAGGATGTGGAGGATGCGGATGCGGATGTGGAGCGGCTGGAAAATCAGAAGCGGAACGGAACAACAACGGCTAACGGGGCTGCTCCCCTTCGTATTTGTGGAGCACTTCATGTGCTACGAGTGTGCGTCTGTGTGTGTGTGGGAGAGTGTGTGTGCTCAGTTAGTTAGTTATATACAAATATGTGAACAAGGAGGAGGGTCCGCACACACACACACATGGGCTCCGGCTTCGGTTAGTTAGTCTCATCTACTAACTCGGTCCGGTCATTCACTTAGTGAGGAGAGGCAGTCCTGAACAGGGTGAGTAACTCTCGGCTTTTGGCCAGACAATCAATGAAATGTGATAAAGAGTTGCTTAAATATTGATGGCAAGGCCTGGAAAATTCATTTCTGTGGCCTCACATTTAGTTTTTACATGATTTCCCCCCCTGCTTCACTGTATCCCCATTTCCCATTTCTCATTTTCCAGTTCCCAGCTGCCTCTCCATTTCCCCAAGCTGTAAACACTTTCAATTTAATCAGGGAATCGTTTATCATGCCAGCCTCCTTGAGACGCTCGGCCATCGATTGGCATTCAGGCCTGCCAAACTTTAAGCCAAAATCACTTTAGGGATTTTTGAGACATTTCGTTGACATTTGGAGACATCTATCCTGTGGGAAAACGTGTGTGTGTAGCCTTAAAGTCCTTCTCCTCGCTTTTAATCTTTAAGCTGGCCCCAAATTTGCATCCTTTTTGGTTTCTCCTCCGGTTTTGTGGCTTTCTTTTCCAGTCCAGCTATTTAATTTAAATTCTCTCCTCTAGCTTAGAGAGTCGTCCAGCTAGCTGGGTGTCCTGCTCGGCCATTTTAAGCTGCTTATGAAATGTTGAGGTGCCTTGAGGAAAAGTTTTTTTTTTTTTTGTTTTGGAAAAGCGATCGCAACTTCAAGTTCAACTTCCTGGGAACTGAGAAGCCCCCTCGTCTGGATATGATACTCGATACTCGATACTCTGTTTCGAGTTTCCTAATCATGGTTCAGGTTCATGGCAGGAGCATTTCTGATTGGTTTTTTTTGGCCAGCAGATTGGCTTTCATACCTGGAATTTGTATTTTGAATAAAATGTTGCAGAACGAGTGGAGTGGAAAATAAGCCAAGTGTTTCATTTAATTTAGTTTCGCCATAAAAAGTGAATTAAAAGCATGTCGCTGTTTGCTGTTTGCTTTGACATTTTTGCCACTAAGTGAATTCCAGGGGCTGGCACAGCACACACACACACACGCAGCGAGGACACAATTTTGGCATCGCCAGGACAACGTAATTCATATTCATAATGCCGGCCATTGTTTAATAATAATAATATCTCGCGGCGCCACTGCTCTTCTGTCCTCCCGTTGTCAATTTTTTCCCTCTTTTTTTAGGTTTTTTTGCCCCGCTTCTAGTTATTTTAATTTCTGCGTGTGTTTTCCCCACTCGCCCACATTTAATTCGATTCAACCGCCCTCGTTCCTCCCATTTCATTTGCTTTTCAAATTTAACTTCCATTGTGGAGAGAGCGAAGAGTGGCGTGGAGTGGAGAGGGAGAGGGAGAGCCGCTTCCTGTGGCTTTTTGACTTTATTAAAACTAATTTTATTTTTATCTTTTCGTTTTGTGATACATTTTTTCTATTCAGCTTGCGAGTTGTTCTTTTTTTTCCCTGCTCCTGCTGCTGCGACTGTAACTGCTAGTTGCTGGGGTCCGTTGCCATGCGCTTGCTTTTTTTACGGCCCGACTCCATCTACGGGCCATCTACGAGCCCCGGCTTTATAGGCCAGAATGCACGAAATAATTTTCATAATAAAAGCAAAACAAAAGCAAAAAGGCGGCCGTATAAAAACAAAGCAGAAGATAGAGTAGCGCAGACGACGGACAGAAACGGACAGCGGACGGACATACAGCGGAAGTGCGGCATTCCAGCGAACAGGAACCAAGCGGCCCGGGAGTTCATGGCTAAGCAAACTGCTTGCCCCCGTGCACTGCTTACTTAGGCTATGATAAAATCCACAAGAAAAATAAAAAAAAGAAATACTTTTTTGCCATATTAAAATGTAAGAACATTTTGTGGTGAGTGGCCGCTCCAACGAGTTTTAAGTCCCGGCAAGTACTAGTATTATTTCATTTACAATTTGAATTCCAGCAGGAGCAGGAAAAAGATATCCAGAGTACTGCTCACTTAGGTTGGAAGCCATTTTATACTTTATTGAAATTAAAGGAAATTTAATTGGATTTCGAGTTCTAAATATGCTGGGAGTTATTAAATAACAAAAAGTTCAGAAAGAATGCATACAATAAAAGGTACAGTTGCCGAAGAAGTAAAGAAGAAAGACAGCTTGAAAAAGTACAGTTGTGCCTGCACTGCTTGCTTATTTAACGACGTTCCTTTGTGAAATTATCGTATGTCTTATAAAAAACCCTATGACATACAATACTTTCGTAAAAACTGGATTTGCTTTCTGAATTTCTAGCAACCTTGCTTTTCTTTGCATTAATATTATTAAATTTAAATTAAATTTGATTAGATTTGCATGAAAGTTATCAAAAATGTAGTTAAGTAATTAAAAAAAATATGGAAAAGGTACAGTTGCCATAAAAATGAAGAAGAACAAAGTACAGTTGTGTCGGAACTGCTTGCTTGTATTATATGTTTCCGTATAAACATGATTTCTTTTGTTTTTATTTTTGTTTTTTCTTAATTTTAATTGAAGTTAAATGTAATTATTAGATTTCGAGTAAAGTTAAAAGGAAATTAGTTACAATAAAGAAACAAAAATAAACATAGTACAGCTCTCGAACAAGTAAAGAAGAAAAACAGCTAAGTACAGTTGTGTCTGCACTGCTTAATTTTGAACTAGCTTTCCCTAGCTTTTAACTTAATGATCAGCCTCTTATTATTTTAAAGCAAAGTGTGTTTAAAACACAAGCTTGATCTTTGTAAATTTTACTGAAACATTAAAGAACATAAGCTTTTCCGAGCGCCTAACTCCTAACCCAGTAAATTGCGCCCGGCAGGCGAGCCTTTCCAGAAATTCCCCTGCATTATTTGCCCTTTTTCCAGCTGCCCAAAAAAAGCAAAAAAAAGTAGAAGGAAACCCAACAAATATGCAGACACCATGGCGGCGTCATGAGCGGATTTCGGTGGCTATATGCTGGTCATTCCATTTGTGGTACCCTGTAAATGGCCCGAAAATGTATTGCGGCGTTTTATTTGCATACTTTTGTGGCCGCACACAAAATGATTTAAAATGATAATTCAGGCGAGTGGAGAGAGTCTATGGGACTACTAGGCCCGAAAAGCCACGCCGACATACTCCTCGTGCATACTGTACATATATCTGGTATCTCATTGCCGCCCCCCCCCCCCTTTTTTTTGGGGGGGGGAGGGGCGCCGTGTAATTTTGCTTTTTCGTAATTTCAATTAAAATTATTCCACGAGCTCCGGCCGCAGATGGGCGTGCGATGAGCGTAGGAAAAGCGTTAGGGAAATTCGTAGGAGACAGCGGGGAAAGCCGAGAGGCGAAAAAAAGGAAGAAGAGCTGGGAGAGGCAGAAAAAATATTTCTAGCTGCTGCAAAGGGGGGAAGGGGGGAGGAGAGGAGAGGGGGAGTGCCGAGAGAAAGAGCAAACAATCGAGAGGCAAGTTTACAGCTACATAAGTAATACGCACTCGCCTAATGGGCTGCTGTTTCTTCTCCTGCTCCCGCTTCCCCGCTCCCACTGCCGCTCCTTTTTCTTCTTCTTTCTGGCCCAAGCGGATGCCATGGACAACCCTACCGCCCCCGAAACCGCCCCGCCCCCTCTAGCTGGGCACCGCCCCCTTGACAGTCCATCAGCCGTCGTCGTCCCAGAGCGCCATTACCGCAAAAACTTTAACGCTGAGTTGTTAGTAAAGGACACTGCGAGAAATTCAGTAACAAAAGGGGTAAAAAGGGGAGAAATTTTGGATTTTTAAATTTATTTAAATCAAAATAAAAAAAAAATCACAAGGATGGCTATATTTGTTTAGTTAAAAAGCCACTAATGAGCTGGCAAAGCTTAGGCTTGTGTAAATATTAATATACTACTACATACACATACTATTAATTATATTATTTATAATATTACATATAAAATATAATATTAAATACATAAGAAACAATGACCTAAGAAGTTAAAATCTATGTTTTTTATATAGTAATTTTGTTGTAATTTTTATAGTAATTTTGTATTTATTATTTGGGAATAATAAATTAATTAAAAACAACCACGAAACATAATTGTAACTAACTGGGAAAGCTTTATTAATTCACCCCTGAAAAATATTAAATATTAATCTAATTAATTTCTTTTTAAGCCAATAAATAAATATATTATTTTATTTATTTATTTAATTACATTTAAGCTTCACCCTTTTTTTTTCTGCGTGCAAAGGAAGAGAGGCAAAGGCAGCGACAGAAGCTGAAGCAGCAGCAAACGAACTTAGAAACACAAACACGCGCCGCACAAACACAGACACACTCGCACGCACACAATGCCGTATTTATACACACACACACACACACACACATATACACAGGAGAAGGAGATACAAGCGCATACATTGATGCTTACAATTGTAATGTCCGTGCAAGCAGAAATGGCAAAGGGAATGGGACAACGGGTGGCCGGGACTGGCTAGGGGTTAAGGGACCCCTGGACCAAGGACCAAGGACCAAAAAGGACCAAGGCAGCTGCGAACAAGGACTAAGGACTAAGACAACTCGGATCATCGCAGCTCATCCCGTCTACAGTCGGAGTCAGAGTCGGAATCTGAAAGCGAAACCGAGACCAAGCCAAGCCAAGAAGTAAGTCAAGTCCAGGCAGCTTTGAAATAGCGCTGGGCGTGTTGGGCATTGGGAGAGCAAAAGGATCATGGTAGTCGATAAATGATAAGTGTTCCTAACTTCATGTAATCCACATTTCGCATAATTTAATAAACCAACCAGGATACAAGTTTTGCTCAGCTCAGTCAGGAAAGGATCATAAATCATAATTATTACTCCGCTTATGGGTTTATGTTTGAAGTTTTAATGGGCTTACAGACAGAGTCATAAACAAATAAAATGGCAAGTCATGGGGACTACAGGGCGTATGAGTGATATGACTTATTGCTCATACGCAGTGTGGGTTTGGTTTTACTCTAGAATCTTTAGAACTTAATCTTGGAAATAAGTTCTAGCTGAGAAAAGTGAGTTGGAACTAATTTCTTATACTGATATTTAGCCATACAAAATATTGTTCTTATTTCCACTTGCCTTTCGAGCTCGCCTTTGAGCCTGGCTTACAGCCAGGACACTCTGCATCAAGAGAGAGCACGACAGACTGGCCAAAACTCACCACAGCAAAGCTTCCACTCATTGCTCCTTCGACGCTGCACACTCACTGTCAAAGGACTCACTCACTCGCTCACTTGCTCACTCGTTCGCTCGCTTCGTCAAGTGCCGAGTGCCATTTTGGCGTCGTTTTCTGGTACCTCGTGCAATATATGATGGCCTTTATGCCTTCTTCCTTCTGTGCTGTGCTCGTCGGCTCATCTCATCCGGTGCTGCCTTTGGCTTTGTGCGAGGCAACTCTTCCATTTGATTTCTTTGGGGGCTTCGTCTTTTTTTAGCCTGGCGTCGCTTTGCCTTCGCCAAAAGACCGGAAAGTGGGTCATTTTCATCTTCGAGTCTGAGTAGGACTCGTGGATTCTGCAGCTGAGACTGCAGAACTGAGTCGAAGGAGACAGGCGACACGAGACATGGAGACATGGAGACAGGAGACCGGCGAAAGGAGGCTGAAACTCAAGCCGTAGACTGAGTCCGTGGCTGTCTGTTGTTCTTGTTAAATAAACCATGCTCTGGCGCAGAGATATATGCTAGTGCTAGAGCGCTGGTGAAATTACACAGAGGAAAATGTTAAAATAATACGCACTTAAGGTGCAGAGGGAGAAAAAACTGTGAGAGAAAAGGGTGTGAGTTTTTAGAGAGCATTTTGCTAAAAATTATAGCGAACCCTTGAAGGCTTGCGTTTGCATTGAGTTCTTAAACATCAATTGTTTATTTTTCCAGTTTGATATGTTATCTATCTATGTTATCTATCTATGTTATCTATGTGTGGTTATTTTTTTAAGGGACTTGCCTTATTTTTTAAAAGAATCCACACCCTAAATTTGATTTTTGTTTATATTAATGCTTTTACTATTAATCTTCTATAAGAAAACTATGGAAGATTAGAGATTTCAATTTAATTTTCAATTTAATCAATTATTTATTTTAATTTTAGTAATATTTAAATTTTGTTCCAGACATACACAGTTTATTTTCTTTTTTTTTACATTTATTTTAGGGGTCTTGCCTTTTTTCTAAGGAAAAAAGAGCTTGGAATGGGAATTTTATATAAATTATTGTTTTAACAATGAAACTTCTTCATCAGAAAAATAGAAAACATGAAGCTTTTGTATAACAAGAGATTAATTAAATATTTATTCTAATTCGTTTGTTGTTTGCATTTTTTTTTAAAGACAACAATAGTTAATTTTTGCATTTTAAAACGTAATACATATTGTGTCTATATTTATTTTAAGGGACTTGCCTTATTTTTAAAAGAGAATCCAGATCGTTAAATTTAAATTTTGTATATATTATTGAGTTTACTGCAAACTTAATAAAAAGAAAACAATTAAAGATACAGCTTTTATGTATTTTGAATTTAACTATTTATTTTGTTTTGATTTTTCATAATGTTTACATTTTGTTTTAAGACATCAATAGTTAATTTTACATTTTTTGTAATTCTTTTTTTGAGACTTGCTTTATTTTAATAAGGAATTAAGAGTTTTAAATACGAATTTGTTATAAAGTAATGCTTTTACTTTTACTTTGAAAGTTGAGCAAGAAAATCAGTTAAAGTTGTAGCTTATATATATAGTTGCAACTTACGTAATTATTTATTTTAATATATTTTTTTTATTTTACGACATAAATAGTGTGTTTTCTTAATTTTTGAATTATTTTAAAGGCGTTTACACATTTTTTCTAAGGAAATAAGAGCCTAAAATTTGAATTTTGTATAAATAATGCTTTTAAAAATAATGAATATTAGTTTCCTGATGAATAAATTATTATTTAATAATTATTATTAATATTTGAAAAGTTTTTAATATAAGTTGAATTGTTATTTAAAAATTAAGAAGACTTCTAGCGCATTTATTTTAATTATTATATATGTAATTATTATTTAAAAATACAACACAAGAGCACCCTAGTCTCTTGCAGTGCATTTATATGCCATCCGAGGCCGGCTGCTCTTGAGGGGTTTTAATTTGCAACTTAAGGAAATATAATATAATGGCAAACTTTAAATTTTTGATAATGCCAGCAACAGAGTCAACTGCTTGGCAACCACTGAAGGATAAGACCGAGACCGAGACCGAGAGCGAGGACGAGGACGGGGACGAGGTCGGGGCCGGGGCAGGGGCAGAGACAGCGACAGGACAAAGATAGGATAGGAGGGCAAGCGGCGGCGGCGGCGGCGCATCGTTAACAGTTGCTCCTTCGTCCTGTTGACGACGTGCGTATGCGGGCCCCGCCTCCAGCTGCGTCCTTCTTGGCCACACTCTGCTCTCTGCAGGAGAGCTGCCAACTAAGTGTAACTATAACCAAAGCATTCAAATTAGTCTATTAAAAATAGGGCCACTTGAGGCGGCTTTATGGCAGGAGGTATTTGTAGTATTTTTTTGTAGTTTTTATAAGATATTTCCACTATTTACAGCAAGGGAATCCCCCTAACGAGTGACCTGACCTTGGCCATGCAGGCCAATTATTGTTTATTCAAGCTTTTGGGGAATTACAATTGGAAAACCTGGCAGATTAGTGAGCTGTAAGCCCGTAAATATATTGCTAAATTTAGCTTGAAAATATCCAAAAATCGGAGCCTCCTGGAGAGGTGGCAAAGGTTACATCCTGCCAGGCAGCCTGCCAGCCTGCCATCCAGCCTACCTGACTGCCTGCCTGACTGCCTGCCTGCCTGCCTGCCTGCTGATTCATCTTCTGCTTATAACTCGTCCTGCTGCTGCTGCCACCTCCTCCTCCTTCCCTGCCTCCACCCACTGAAAGCTCCTTTCCACTTGAACTTCTTCATCATCTTCATCTTCATCGTCTTGAATTTTGCGTAGTTATTTTGGCAAGTGCAAACGAGCAATTTGAAGTGCTTAAATATTTGATATTGGTTTTGCTTTGGCACGGCAACTCCTTCTCCTTGAAGCCCCCCACACCCCACACCCCACACTCCTCCTCCTCCTGCTACCTTAAGCCCTAATGCCACCCCAAGGACCTGCCTTGCCTCCGTCTGTGTGTGTGTGTGTGCAACATTTTAATGAAATTGTTAAATCATCTCTCCAGCAAGGAGTGTGTGTAAGGGAAGGGACAACTGCAACTGCAACTGCAACTGCAACTGCTACAGGGAATCGGATTCGGAATTACAGAGAGAATCTGTTGGGATAAATTTCCAAATAAATTAATTTGCGCCTCGCCACCCATAATTACATCATTTTGGACTTGCCCAAGGATCGCTACAAGGATACACATGTAGCGTTTATGCAAACGATTTCGGTTCTCGGTTTTCGGTTTTCGGTTCTCAGTTCTTGGGTAAATTTTGTAATACCAAAATCAATTAGATAATTGTTTGCACTTGTGTGCACACACACACACATATCAGTTGTGGCTGTGTGTGTGTGTGTGTGTGGTGCTTAGTGTAATTGTTAAATTATCGAATGCGGAAGATTCAATTCGTTGCGATTGCGTTTCCCCAGCCCATGTCGGCATCGGCATCGGCATCGTCCAGTTCACTTGAATGCCTCGTCGAATCCCTGGTTCAAGTCGTCACAGATCCTGCCCTGTCCTGCCCTGCCCTGGCCTGGTGGCCCCTCTGGCAGCCGGAGATTAAAGGGGCAATAAATAGGCATTAAGTGGGGCAGACAAGTACCCAGGACACGGCGCAGGACGGCGCAGGGATCTGGAGCAACTCAAGCAGGCATCAGAGACCGAGGCTACCGAGGAGCCGCAAAGAAATGTAAGTAAGTAAGCATGGAAATGTTTTTTTTCTTCGCTTTTTTTCTCTATTTTTCTGCAATTTGTTGTGGTTTGATGCCAATGCGAGCCATTCTCTTAGACACACAGCGAGAAATCGGGGCATTTAAGTACAAAAAATTAATATAAAAATGTGTAAAGTAAAAGTAAATGCTTGAAAACTACATTAATCACAAAATAATGAAAGAAAACCAAATAAAAATCATTTTCCACACCCTAGGTAATCAAGGGTTCTGCTTTTTTTTTTGCCCAGTTCTCTATTTTTGTGCAATTTGTTGTGGTTTGATGCCAATGCGAGCCATTCTTTTAGACACACGGCGAGAAATTAGGGCTTTTAAGTAAATAAAATTAATATAAAAATGTTTAAAGTAAAAGTAAATGCTTAAAAATTACATTAATCACAAAATAATGAAAGAAAACCAAATAAAAATCATTTTCCACACCCTAGGTAATCAAGGGTTCCAAATAAAAGGCCTAGTTTTTTTGCCCAGTGTGGCCCTACTGATGCTGCTCCTGGCCAGCAGGAGAAACAAGAGCCTGGGAGCCTCGAGGAAGACAAAGATGAGGACGCGGATGAAGACGCAGCATCAGAATCAGCAGAAGCAGACGAAAGATTGTGGCATCCTTCAAGTGGATTGCTGCTAGACACAAGCTTGAAATGAAAGGAGGGGTCGCTTGCCAAGAGGGGATGATATGGTGGTGGCCATATGCCAGGGGAGCTGGAGCTGTAGCCAGAGCAGGAGCAGGAGTAGGAGCAGGAGCAGGAGCAGGAGCAGGAGGCATCCTTGGCTTGCGATGGCGATAAGCGCTGTAAAGTTGAAGAAGCAACCCGTAAAGAAGTTCATCCAGATACAATGAAAAGCGAACAAGGACGAGGCGGGTGGAAAAGAGGGGACAGGGGGGGAGGGTGTCGGACTCCTGTAAGGGGTTAAGGGAGCAGAGGGGGGGACTTAAAGTAAGACATTTTATATGAGAAACGAATTAAAATGGAATGAAGGCAACTATCAACGATGAAGGAGCCCAGATTAAAGGGCAGAGCAGGGAGTTCAGGGAGAAGAAGATGAAGAAGAATCCCAGGCAGAAGAGAGCGAGACCAAGAGAGAGAGAGAAAGAGAGAGAGAGAGAGGGACAGAGCGAGGCGTGAAAGAGACGGGTAATAAATATAGATAAATGGAATAGATAAGACAGATTACAGATGAAATTTATGTATGTGGGGGCCCCAAGGCAGGAGGGGCAGGAAAAATAAAAAGAGCAAAAATAAAGAGAAGTGAAAACTAAAGCAAAAAGAAAAGCCAAGCAAATAAGAGAGAGAGAGAGCGAGAGAGACAGCGACCTGTGGAAATTAACCAGGAAAAGAAAGAGTCAAAGAAATGCAAAGGTGCAAATGAGGAACCAAAAAAATTAAAAATAAACAGAAAAAACACACAAAAGAAAGCGATTAAAAGTTAAGGAAATGACACAGAGATAAGAAAACAGGATGCAGTGGCAGATAAGAGAAAGTGGGAGAGTGGAGGAGCAAGATGAGAGGAAATTAACTCACAAAGAAAGCTGCAGGAATGCAATTAAATAGGCAAAAAAAAAATATTACGGAAAAAAAAACCAAAGAAAACACAAAAAGAAAACAAATATCGAGTAACAGAGGCACAAAGCCAAAGAAGGGTAAATTAAGGAGGGGCCAGGACAAGAAGTCCTTGAGAAGAACACACACACACACAGAAAGGGGTAAAAGGTAAGGTAAGGTAAGGTAAGGTAAATAAATGCCTGATATTGTCTCATTCATCTCTTTCTGCTTTTTCTACGACAAATGATCATTGCATTTTTTTTTGCTGAGAAAGAAAAAGCCAGCAAATACATTTAAGCCAACACGAAAAGATGATTAAAAGTCTGCGGGCCTCAAAAAGAAAAGAAAGGAAAAGAAGAAAAGAGCAGAAATATGCTTAACTGGGGCAAGAACGAGGCGAAAATTTAAAAATATATTAAAGTATATATATATTATGCGAATTTCGAAGACCTGCGGCATATCAGCGAAACGAAGAAGAAGCTGAAGCTAAAGCTGGAGCACTCGAAGCACTTTCTGAATTCTCGGAATAAAAAGAAGAGAAGAAAGTGCCGGAGAAAGGGGTAAAGTTTGGTGGCAATCGCTTGGATTGCCCAGGAATGCGGCTCACGCTTCTCTCTCTCCCTCTCTCTCTCTCTCTCTCTCTCTCTCGCTATCTCTCTCCCTTTCTCCTTTCTCCTTTTTCTCACACCCTTTAACGCTTTCTCCTCAAACCCAGCAAACTCAACTCACTTTTGTTGCCCGAAAGAATTTGCTCATTAGAACTTGGCGCAGCTGGCAAACTTTTGTCAAATAGCACACAGCCTATTCTCGGGATGCCACGCCCCTGGTCTCTGGACCAGCACAGTACCCCCCTACCACAACCCCTCTTTAGTGCCCCTTTTACAGCCCTCCCTGCCCATCGGTCTTGGCCATGTTCCGTGTTAGTTAGCAAAAGCGAAGTGAAGAGCATCGCACAATTGCATGTTGACTACCATAAAACTCATCGCGATGCATGCCACAACACACACTCTCACACACACACATTCACACACACACACACTCGCTTAGAGTTCGATAAACAGCAGCGTTCAATTTAATAGGTAATAAACAAATTTAATTAATTAGAGTACACTTTTAAAGGTACTTAAGTAAGTGAAATAAACTTAAGGGGAATTATTATAAACTAAATAATTGTTTTCCTTCATAAAAAAATAGTAAGGCACTTAACCCTTTCGGGACGGAGTTTTATTTTTAAAATCCAAGATAGTTGTGGCAAATGTTTCTGCTTATTATGAAAGGT
>JAEIIU010055619.1:0-16060 GCA_018874675.1 Drosophila baimaii | reverse complement strand
CAAAAGAAAAAGGTAATTTCCCAGTCGATGTCCTGTGCCAAGGAACTGCCGCCTGTCAAGCTGCAGCAGAGCAGCCATGGCAGCCTGGCATGCCATAACTGGAGGTGCAGAAATAATCGAGTTTACGTATGGGCAGCGAAAATGGAGAGAAAATGTGGGGGGGGGGGGAAAAACGTGGGAAAATGCGAGGAGCGGTAGCCAAACCCCGTAGGATGTCGCGCAGTCGGGCAACAATAAATGCTAATTTCCTTCGCTGCACATAAAACATTCTTAATTGAAAGCGCTGACGTAAATAGCCCAGGCTTTTTCCTCCCCAAAAAAAAAAAAAACAGAGAGGCGAGTGGAACCTGCAGCCTTTGAGAACGGGGCAAAAACGAGTGAGTGCCCCATCAAAATTGACAGCTACTTAGGGCCCAGGCCCAGGGCCCAGCCACGCCTCCTGCTTCCGTCGTGCAAAAGAAACGCAAAACAAAAACAAAAACACAAAAAAAAGCGAAGAGAAAACACCACGCAAGGCAAACAAGCAAATAAACAAACACAAAAAGCGACACTAACACTTACTCATACGCACACGGAAGGACCTCACACGCACAGCCACAAAGCAGCCAGGAACGAAGACGGCTAAGACGCAGACAGATAAACATGGGGGAAAAGCCGAAACAATGGCGGACTAGAGTAACCGCAAAACGTAAGTATATGAATGCCCTAACATCCAGCTAGGAAACAAGACTAATTAAGTTCTTAAATAAATTTAAATAAATATATTTCTAGGCGGGGAAAATAAAAAGAAATTAAAGAGAGAAATTCAGACTAAAATATAACGTATACGCCCGGGAGGCTGCAGCATATATTCAGTATATTCACTCGCAGGCATTTAGCTAAGCTTTTAATTTTGTGTTTAATAAAAAAGGAATCTAGAATGTATTTTCCTTTTTAAATAGAAAACACTTAATAAAAACCCCAGCGGAAACTACGCAAAGAGAGCGCAGTGCAGTGCTTATTTTCCTTACGAATAAATCTCAGTAATAAAAAATGAGATAAATCTGTGTTAACAATTCGGTCAGACATATATCTTCGACCTTCCCCTTTGAATACGCAGACCCTCTTTTTTGCGTAGGGCATTACAAACAAATGGAGAAAGTTGGCGGCTTGGTGCGGAGCGGGAGGATCAGGACAAAGACAAAGCACAATATGAATATAATGAATAAATTGGCATATGTAATGCGTTTGCCCAGCGGTAGGGTAGGGGGCGGTAGTGGGTGTGGCACCTGGAGATTTGCCTTGAATGTGGCACTGATTATATGCCATGAGATTTTCATGAATGTGCGTAGGGAGCATCGCACAGACACACACATGTGATGATGGCTGCTCAACAGGGGGGTTGGGAATCCCCGCGAGCTGAACACGAAAAAAAAAATATATATATGTGAAAGGGAAGAGAGTTCCTTAAGGGAGGCAGGAGGTAGTAAGAAGGAAGTTAAGGAAGGAAGAGGTCGCCGCCGACCAGCCTTCAACTCTGACATTTGTCTCTGTCACCGCAGATTTGCTTATCTCGCGCTGATGTTTTGAGTTATAGCCATCGATAAGCGATAAATGCGACAGTTTATCATTCGATTCATCACAATTTAGGACATATGCCTGGGGGCTATGTATCGGATTTAACATAACAGTCAGTCAGGTTGATTGATTATCACGGTATATCCTTTTTTTGTGTTTTTGTGGAACAAATTGTTGCCCTTATTTGACAGCTGCAAAGTACCCTTTAATTGCTAGATTTTAAAGATACGTTTTGTTTAATAATAAAAGCTTAAGAAGAACCTAATAAATAGATAGAAAAGAGAATTTCTCTATATATAAAGCAAAGTAAATTGGTTTTCTAGAACGCAAAAGGGTAATTCATCTTTCTGAAACTCGAATGTGTGCCTTTAAAATTCCAATCATGTATCGATAAATCGCAAATTACGCTCGCTCGCCCGTCAGTTCGATTACAGATATTGATGATGAGTAATGCTTTGCATTTGCTTGCCATTAGTTCATTGATTGTTTGGCAAATGCTGACGCAGATGGGGCTAGGGGTTGGGTTACGCTATCCCCTCCCCCAACTACCCCCCTCTCACCCCTTACCCATTTGCCCTTCGATGCAGTTCTTCAAATAATTTTAAGCTCTCGAGCATTTGGACTGGTTTATGCGTGTAATTACAGAGACACACTGGCGGGGTTGCAGCTGCACTGAACTCAGCTTGCCCCCTCCCCACCCAGCACTTGGCATTCGACCTCACCGCCCCCGCCTCCCCCCCCCCCCCATCGCTTGCCTCCCTCGCTGCTGGACCCCTGGCAGGGCGCGTAGCAGGACCCCATCGCAGGTCCCTAATGCCGCTTCTTGTGCACACAAAATTACACGACATTAGCATAATGTGATTTTGTAAGCATCTGATTTGCACACACACACACACACACACACACACACTCTGGCGCAGATATGATGCGCGTGTGTGCCCCTAAAAGAGTGTATGTGCGTGGGTGTGTGTGTGTGTGTGGTGTGTGAGAGTGTGCTCAACTTGTTGACTTCATTTCGCCCCCAAACAACACTGAGAGAGTGGCAATAGGCCAAGAAACATGTGAAAAAAATAGCTGAAAAGCTACAGAAATATTAATTTTAATTTATATTTAATTTAAAAAATACATAAAATAGTTTTTTTAATTGTTATTGAATATCTAAAAGCCTCTTACTGTTCACAAAACAATTGTTTGAAAACATTAAAGTTTGAAAGAATACAATTTAACCTTTCAGCAGTTTTAAAAAATATTTAAATTATATTAAGAATTATGTAATTAATTAAATAAAAGCAAATTGTATTAATTTTAATTAGAATGGTGTTCTTGGGTTTTCTGAAAATGGTTAGGACTGCCTTTCTCTACCCAAAAACATATATATTTACTAACAAAATAACAACAAATTAATTTTGCTGCATACTTTTAGACAGCTGTTTAAATGATTTCAAATCTTTGTTTTTTTTTTTTGTTTTTTTTTTATAAAAATATTTATTTGGTACATAAATTAGGCAGATAATTTTTATCTATATGTATTATTAGTTTAACAATTTATATATAAAGTGTAGCCAAATCTCTGGTGATTTCTTTTTTAATTAATATTCCCATTATAAAATTCTTGTCAGTTAAATATTTTAATATAATGCAAATATTAATTTTTACATTTATTTAATAACACAAAATATTTTATAATATGCTAGAAATATTTAAGAATGCCCCAAGATAAAATTTTCAACTAATTTAGCTCATTTTACACTCTGAAAAGTCAAAATCAGAGACTTATTTTAAGTAATTAAAATGTAACCATCAATTTCTGGACACATGTAATATAAAAGCATACTTTTAGGCTCTTTTTTAACACGATTTAAAATCACCAGCGCGGCCTGTTTCATTTGAGCAGCCACAAAACACGTATTTAAACTGTTCAATGTGACATGTGGATATATATTAATCGGATGTTGTGCAATATCACGTTGACTAGTGACAGCTAAGAGCTACTATTTGTAGGAAAAAAAAAAAGAAAAACGAACATTGACGAATCGGTGGTCTATTTTTTTCGCCTGTAAACGCACACACACATGAACGTGCCGAGAGGAGGAGCTGGGCTTCCTGCCACTTTAGTCCTTTAGTCCTAAACGCTGCAAATGAGCAAGTGTCGCATGTCGAATCGCTGCCCGCCAACCCTCCGCGACTGCATTGATTTCATGTCCTGCATCCTGGCGTCCTCGCATCCTCGCATCCTCGCTTCCACCACGCATCCTGGCACTCGGCGCTGTGCATCCTGCGACTGTCATTGATGCAGTCATTCATTTTTATCAGGCCAACCGAACGCGAATGCAATAAAGGCAAAAAGAAGCAGCAGCAGCAGCAGTGAAATCAACTCTCGATGCAATTTCACGCGATTTGAGGCGGGCAGAGGAGCAGGAGTTGTGTGTGTGTGTGTGTGTGTGTGTGTGTGGCAAGGACATTTTGGGGGGGCCAACGGGGCATCGGAGTGTGGCTAGAAGAATTGAAGTGTCTGCCACGCTATGCACACCGGTCGGTCCGATGTTCATTCCGCCATAAAACTTTGCAATTGTGGTGGCACAACTCACACCAATATTGGGCCTGGGCCATATATACCCTTTCCAAGGGGTAACTTTCAAATTTGCTGCCTGAGATACTGGAATAAGTCAGGGAGACTAACTGGTTTTTAACTTTTAACGAACCAACTTCAGTTTGAACCTTACTTATAATTACTTATAATTATTGTAATTATATGTAATTTTTCATTACATCTCAAAGGCAGAGAGAGAGAGAAAATAGAGCGAAAAGTGTAAAAATAAATAAACAAATAAAAAAAAGTTATTTTTATTATTATTAATATTATATTTATATTATATTATATTATATTATATTATATTATTATATTATTATATTATTATATTATTATATTATTATTATTATTATTATTATATTATATTATTATATTACATTATGCAAAAAAGGGGTTATAGATTCGATACATAAAATAAATAAATTGACTAAATAGTTACTACCAAAAGCAAGGGTTTAAAAATGGGATAAATATTTTTGTTAAATACTTAAATTGATTGATTAATTTAATTTTAATATTTTACTGAAACCAAAGGTTTCTATATAGGATAAATATTTGTTTTAAATACTTAAAGATCTAATGACATTTTTTATAACTCCCTAAAAAATTTGGTTTGTCTCTTATAGTCTTTTATTAAGGACTTTATTTTTATTAAAGCCAAATCTTATAACTCATGCTTACAATCAACCTAAAAACATTACTTTAAAGTTCATTAATTCAAGTATACAATTTATAACAACTTAAAACAAAAAAAAAAAACAGTAACATGGATTTTTAATAAAAATAATTATAAAAGGAACACCCCAAAGACCTTCTTGTTTTATTTAGACACCGATTAATGCGATCTGCAAGCGTATGCCAGGCTTCGTGCCCCAAAAGCCACCTTTCCATGTGTGTGTGTTTGTTTACCACCCGCTCCAAAAAAAAAAGGAAAAAAAAAGCAAGCAATCCCCTCTGAGATTGCACTTGCCTTCACCAAGGCACACACACAAACACACACACATGCCACAAGCTGAGATTCATTTGGCATTTTGAACGCCGTTTTTCGTCAATTTCGATTTCGATTTCTAGTTGTGCTCTTCAGCTAGAAAACCTCATAGTCCTTCGTCCAACCCATCTCCCGCCCCCGCCCCCCCCCCCCCTACATACTGATGTATTGTCCCAGACATCCTCCCGCTTGCGCCGCCATTCCAAGCTGGTTCTGAATGCACATCTGGAGTGGAGTTGAGCCAAGCAACGCGCATAGCTAAAGCCTCTTTGGTTGCCCCTTTCCAATTGTAAAATCACCGCCCATGAGCTCAGAGCTTTCCCTTCCTTTGCATGGCGAGTGCAGCATAAGTGGAGGGCACTGGGGAAAACAATCCAGGAAAAGCATCAGGAATGGAGAATGGACTTTCCAAAAATAATTTATTCCAATAATCGTATGGGAAAGGCTGAATCAGACCTGCACATCAAGTGAGTGCCCAACAAAACTTAAGTAATCATCGATATAAATATCGTACGAATATTTTGCAGCTTCTTTGAAGCAACGGGTATCCTTAAAACACTTTTAAGGTAGCTAATCCATAATATTATATCGAAATATTTCGATATATCGAACTTTAAAAGCTATTAGAGATAATATTTGGAGCGATACATGCCAAATACCAGATACAACATATCAGAAGTGTACATTTTTGATTTACTCAAGGTTTCGATATATAACGATATTTTTCACTATCGATTTCGATTAATGAATTAATTACTTAATTAATATTCAAATAAAATTAATCCCAATACAGGACAATTTCCAGATAAAGTATATCAGTAAGTTATGATAACTGTTTTATGATAATCTGTTTTAATTTTCTCAGTAGTAAGAACTATACATGATTATGATAACGATATTTTTCTGTTATCGATTTCCAAAATTTTGTAAAGAAATACATAGAGTTTGAGATAGATAGTACAATAAGGCTCTTATCATATCCCTATTCAAGTTGACTCAAGGGTATAATTATATTTTAAAATATTGATTTCGATAAATTATCGATCTTACGATACATCGAACATTTTTGCCGTGTGTTCAATGTCAGGACGGGACGGGAGAGAAGCTGTCGACTTGGCAATCTATCTCCATCTATGCGATTGTCTATCCATTTCTCTTGTCCATTTGTCTGGCCCACTCGTGCCACCTAACCCCACACCCCCCCCCCCCCCCCACCCAGCATGCCACCCGCTTTTCCGAACCTCCTGGCATTCCTGGGTTGTTCATCTGCGCTTTGTTCTGTGTAGTCTGCTGCATAATTTACCGTTAGAGTCAATAGTGTTTTCCCAACTTTAATTAAATTTGCGCTTCTCAGCGTTCCCCACTGCCATGTGTGTGATTGTGTGTGCACACGGGGCAGGTGGCAGGTGGCTGGTGGCAACCCTATTGACTGTTGGCCACGCCACCATGGAGCAAATTGCTAAAAAAGCCCTCATCCTCATCCCTCATCCTCTCTCTCCATTCACACACAAAAAACCAAAAACCCCAACCACAACAAACGGTCAAAGAGAAAAGCAACAAATAAAAAGCAAAGCAACAAAAAAAAAAAATGGGGGGAAAGGATGGCAAATTAAAATAAATACATGCCTCAAGGTGTTTACCGGGTAATTAACAGGTGGTAAGCGGAGGGATTTGGAACCCCACCTAGCACTGGACGTGTTTAGAGCCCCGAAGCCCTATGGATATATATTTTTAATTAGCGCAATTTTTCGCTAATTATCAATAATTTTGCTGCTCCTGCTGCCTGTGTTTTGTTTTTTATCACCATGGTTTCTGACATGTTTATGTGCGCTTTTCCTTGAGCCACAGTTTTATTTACAGAGCGCTTATATGTAACATAAATCATGTGTATCGATTGATTTATTATTATTTACTTAGGTTAAGTATTTTTCTTTATATATAAATAACTGTCATTCGAAGTTGTAGTCTGTAGCATAATTAAGGTCTTAGCAACAAATCATAAATTAACCAACTCAGTTGGAGATTTAATATATATTAGATTATGAATTTATCGAAAATATATCGTAGTTTGTTTTATCGAAATTTTAAATATCATATTGTTATTTACTTTACTTGCATTTTTAGCGATTCTATTTAAAAGATTTTAAAGAATATTTGTTCTTCATAAACTTATAATCGTTTTAAACGGAAATTGGTCCGATATACACATTTAACAATATATCGATTAATCGAAAAAATATATATCGCAACGATAAAATATCATTTATTCCTGGCTTGAACTCAGGTTCAGGATAAAAAAAAAAGAAATACTTTAATTTTCAGTTCAGTATTAAAAAATCAGTTGTTAAATGATCGAAAATATCGTAGTTTATTCTATCGACATTTTTAATATCGATATATTATTTAAATTATTTGTATTTTTAAGCAGTTTTATTTTAAATATTTTTAAAAATAAAGAAAAAACTCTTTAAACGTAAAATCCTTTTACTGAGAAATTAGTCCGATTAATCAAACATAATATCAATTAATCGCACATATATCACAACAATAAAATATCATTAATCGATATTTTCTGCCATCCCTGGCTGGAATTCAAGTTCAGCATACAAAATAATATGTAAATTTCAGCAAACTCTTCAAGTTTCCATCTTTAAAGAACCTAATATGCTTTCCGAATTTGGTTCGAATGTGGTCCCAATTAATACTTATGTTATCGATACCCTTGGATCGGATTACCAGGCATGACTGCCGCCGCCTATCGGTGGTATCGGTATTTGGGAATAGCATTTCGATACCGATTCCGCTCGCTTCGATGCCGTTCGATTCCATTGTGTGTGTGTGTGGGGGAGCTCCTTGGTTGGTCTCCATTCGGTCTGTTGCTTTAAGCATTACTACCAGCTGCGTGTCGATTTCTATCTGTCTACCTTTGGCATATGGACCTCCAATGGCCCCCACACATACACACGTGTGCCTGCATAGCCTGCATAGCCTGCACCTCCTGTAACACACACACACACACAATGCATTCCTGGATATGGTGTGCGTGTGGGCGTGCACAGTTCCATCAATCGCATCGAATTCAATGCGTTAACATTTGCCTCCATTGCCATCTACCATTTATTCTGCACATCCACACACCCACACACCCACACACGCACAACATATACACATACAGTACATATATGTGGTGGTACATATACATATACAGACATCGTACAATAACATCGTGGCGCACACAGACATTCCATCATCGCAGACCAGGATTCTTCTCTGTACATTCGCTGCTGGAGGTCCTGGCCACATGCGGGCAGCAGTACTTCTGCTTCTGCTACCCCCCCCCACCCTTTCGAGTCCTGTGTGTCCTGTGTGTCCTGCGTGTGTGTGTGTGTGCTTGCTCCTCCTGATTTGCTTGCACATTTAAACGACATTTAATCAATGCTGCCAGCCGTTGCATAAACCGCACGCAAAAGCCTACAAACTATTTGCCCACACAAATACACTCGCAGAAAAGTGGGTAACTGTAGGTAAAAATATTTCTTTTAATTTAAAACAAACTAACTTGATTTAAAATTAAATACTTTCAAAATATTCCAACCAATTGCATATATTTTCCATTAGAAATCTCTCACAACTTCTACCATGTTCAGAGTTTAATAACTCTCCTTCTTTGAATCCCCCAAAAATCTCAGTCTTAATATATATTTCTTCAAGTGCATGACACACACACAGCTGCAAAGACAATCCAACTGTTGCACACACAAACACGGCAAGAAGAGCCCACATCTGTTGTTGAGCCACAGGAATGGACTAATTGATAACCTCAACGGGAAGCGAAGCCAGGAATGTTGTGTTTGTTACTCAGGTCGGAGCATCGGCGTCATAATCACTACGGTAATTTGTCTAACAGTTTCTGGTATTGTCTTTTGGCCAAAAACAAAACCAAAGACGGTAGCTGTTTGCGGCATGAGCCTAATGAAAATTATTCATTATTGTTAGTGGTGTCTCACCAAAAAATTTGCATGACAAAATGCTAGATATTCACACAGGTGGCATAACAATTAAGGAGGAGCCTTGATTGGGTTCAAGACAAAACATTCATTGATGCCAAAATGGAATAAAGGGAAATATACACCGAAAACTAAGACATTATGTCATTTAGTCTTAGTCTCTTATTGTTGGCAAATTGATTCACACAATGTTTAGCAGATCATTACACACAGGTGGAATAACAATTTACACCTCGATTGATTTTATTAGCTGGTCAGGAAAATATATACATAAATCGAAGACAGAGAGAGAGAGCTTTGAATGTTGTTCAAAATTATAGAAGAAAGAATGATAAGATTTATTTATATATACATCAAATGCGGATCTTAATAGCCTTAACAAGTCAAAAGCTAAGGCATTCACTTTTAATTTAATTTAATTTTAATTTTAATTAATGCCTTAGCTTTTGACTTGTTAAGGCTATTCAGATATGCATTTGATGTATACATAATATAATATCAAGTGAAGTCTGCCTAATAAATTAAATATTCCTCTATCTTCTATCTATCCTCTAAATATATAATATAAACTATCATATTTACCCCTGCTAAGTTTTTACATTCAGTCTAGCTTATTTTTGTCATACATTTTCCTTCATTTTTTTTCCACAGGTGTATTTATCTACCAATTAATTAACTGTTCGCGCCCAGTAACTAATATGCTGACCTGTTAATCAGATTCCCTGTTAATCAGTCCGATTTTCTCACTGACCAATTGCTGATTTCCTCTCCGGCTCAGGCTCGGTCTTGGGCACAGGCTCGGGTATTATTCTTAATGCGTTCTGGGTTTTCGTTTTCCTGTTTTCGCACTTTTTTTTTTTTTGTTTTTGCGATTTAATTAAATGTCACTTTGATCGAAATAACCTTGTGTTGTGCGTGTGTGTGTGTGTGTGTGTGTGTGTGTGATGTGTGGGTGTATGTAAACAAGCCTGTGCACAATTTGATCCAATAATCACACGCAGCAAGGCTGGCCCAAAACATCCCCGTTTTTTCCTGCTTCTTCAACAGCAGCAGTAGCTCGGGGGTCTCAATTAGAGATGGCAATCAAAAATATCGATATATTTTGTTTTTCATAATTTTTCATAATTATTGCTAATGTTTATATCCATATAAATAGAATATTTTATACTTATAGAGAATGCACAACAAAGTAAAGTGTAGAGATAAAAAGATATTAATATACTTTTGAGACTAAAAATTAGTGATGCATATGACTTTCGATATATTCATTTTTTATGGCACATTTAAATAAAATAAAGTACATTAGTGTATTTATAATGAACTAATTAAGTAATAAATAATTTCTACGCCTTCGATATCATTCTATGATTTAGATTACATTTCTTTTTCGATATATAAAAAGCAATATATAATAGATATATTTGAGATTTTCTTCTTGATATACCTACATCCCTAGGCCACAGGCCCTGCGGTGATTTTTCTTTTTTTTTGGTGGAGTAAAAGGGCGGACAAAGCGGAAAGGAGAGAGCAGTATAAAGAGCAGAGGCATAAAGGGAGGTGGAGGTGGAGGTGGAGGTGGAGGTGGAGGTGGAGGTGGAGGTGGAGGTGGAGGCGCAGGAGCTGGGACAGCCCGCAGTTGAGGCCCAGGCAAGCGTAAGCAATGCAATTAATTATAAAAGAAATGAAAACAAAAGCAGCGCGCCAAATTGATTCATACACACTCACTCACACACACACACACAGGCGCACTTAAGGGCCTCGCACACACACTCGCACACACACATATGGCAGCAAGTGTAAAGAAGTGTTGCATGCTTTTAGGCGGCGCTCACTCATAAATTGGCACAGCAGCAACCAGTTTTGAAAGTACCCCTCTAACCGAGTTCCCCAGCCTGTACCTCCGCCTCCTCCCCAAAAGAAGCCTCACTTCCTGCCCCACACCCACCTCCGCCTCCGCCTACGCCCCTGGCAGCTCCCTTAGGCCACGTTCGCTGGCTTTACGATCTCTCAAAAAGGGATTTTTCGCTGTGCAGACGAAAAAAAAAATAGGGGAACAGAGAGAGAGTTTAAAGTGCCTTGTTAGGTTAATAAATTTGTACAGGAAGTTAATAAATGTTATATATTAAAATGTTTAAATTTTTGTACAATTACAATCATTTAAATAATTAAAAAATTTAGTTAAAGTTAATTTATAATTTTTTACAATACTTTATTATTAATCATCAATATGTTGAATACGAATAGGAATATATATGAAATAAATTTGGTAATCATTTGTTTATCTGCCTTCAGGTAACCCCAAAAACACCCAAAATATGCGTATTATACGGACATTATATCGATATATTTATGTGATCAAAAAAATGGAAAGCTTTTTGTATTACTTGTTGTCATGTTTTGGTTTTTGTAAACATTTGGAAGCCAAGATCCCCCTCTAGAGATTTAAAATCTATTAAAGAGGCATCTAAAAGTATGCTATGAAATAATAAAGGTTGTTTTTAGCGAGGTTTACAGGCAGGCTCCGGTAACATAGCGATGACAAAAAGTTTGTGAAAACCGGAGCACCTAAAAACGAAAATGTACGTTTTTGCCCAAAAACTAAAACGAAAAACGAAAGTGAAAACCGGAGCCTGCCTGTTAGCATAGCTTTTCAATGGTACTGCCTTTTGTTTTGCATTTAGTTTTCTTATTCTCAAAACGTAATAAAAATTGTTAATGTTATAAAAGCGAATACTGCATTTAATTATTTAATATTTTCCTGAGCTGTGACATTCGATCCTCAACCTCAGATCTTTCCTTTGAATTTTCTTAACCAGAATTCTGGTCAAAAAGTATGCAATGCATTTTGCCCACTGAGTGCTGGGCATTCTTTGTAGAGAGAGGAACCCTTTTCTAGATAATGCATTCAGAGCTCTGAGGTTTTTCTCCCTCTGTGCGTGTTTGGAAAAGGGTGCCTGCTGGCCAAAGGGGGTGCGTAATGCCAGAGGGATGGGGGCTGCTGGCGGAAGGTGCGTAGTCCTTGCCCCCTCACATGTGTGTGTGCGCCTTCGTGTAAGCGTGCTGCCATCATTATGAGAGGTTATGTTTATTTAATGAACTGTTTTCCCTGCGGGGCCAAGCAAACAGTAGGCAAGGTCAGAGCCACTGAGCCAGTCAGCCCAGCCAGCCACCCAGCCACCACCATCACGGCCCATAAATAACAATCAGCCACTCGAAAACATAATCAAACATATATTTACCGACCGTCAACAGCCTTGAAGCATTTCTCAAAAGTAAAGCCAACGAAAAGGCCACTCGAGCGGCGGCCATTATAAAGACTACAGATTATTACAGGGCGAAGAGCGGTTGGTTATATTGTTGCAAAAAAAAAAATCAGTTAAGACGAGGGCAATTACGAAAAGTTCTTCTTATTGATTGGCGATAAAAAGCTGGGAAAAACAGGAAAAAACAAGGGGAAAACAGTAACTGAAACGGCAAAAGGATACAGCAGCTGTGTGTGCGTGCTTGCTGGTGTGTGTGTGTGTGTGTGTGTTTGGGAGCCCCCAATTGAATTTCTGGCAAATTTATGGCACTTTATCATAAGCCCGAGAAACGGAAAAAGAAACAGCACCCGAAATCGAGTTCATCTCCTTCACTTCAACTCTTTTTCACTCTTGGCCGGCAGTCATTAAACTTGGTTAACTGCCTTAACCCATTGTAGACCCAGGTTGGACCAGGTTTTGGGGCAGGGTGGGGCGGCGGGAGTGTGTACGCCGATCGTAAAACTTTTATTGCCAACTCCCACTCCCACTGCCACTCACGCCCCTCATGGCTTTCAATAAGGCACTTGACTGGGTCCGGAACAGACATCAATTATTAAACATCGTAAAATTATGAACGAGCCGGGAGTCGGGAGCCGGGAGCCGGGATAGATAACAAGTTGTACAAAATATTTAAACAGCAGCTTTGCCAGCCAGATCCCTTATTTTTTGTATTTTTTTGTTGGTTCCGTCGGCTTAGTTCAGACGGTTAAGCATACCATGCATATTTAGGGGTTATATTTTCCCTGCCCTGGGTTTCTATCTTAAATAAATAAATATGTAATTATAATATTAACCTTTGTGGATTATTTTCTTTAATTAAATACATGTGAGAGCAGAATAAACATCTACGATAGACCAAAGAAAGGTGAGGTATTAATGGAATAACTGCTTTTGAAATAAATAAATATAAAAATAACGGAAATGTACAGGATATTTCATAGAAATGTTAGTAATTATGGTTGAACCTCCTTTTTAAATAGATAAATAAATGTAAAAACCTCCTTTTTAAATAAATAAATAAATGTAAAAACAGGGAAACTATCTACAATAATATTTAAAAAGGAGGTTCAACCATAATTACTAACATTTCTATGAAATATCCTAGAAAAGTGATTTAATAATGTGAAACATATTTTTAAAGTAAATAAATCTTAAAACAGGGGAAATATCTAGAATACATAATGGAAAATTGAGTATTAAACATGCTATTTTAATAAATAAATATAAGAACAAAATAAATATAAATATTTGCAGTAGAAAAAAGGAGAATAAATGTAAAACTTTAAGTTAAACAAATAAACAAATGTGACAACAGAAAAAACATCTAGTAAAAATGATAGAAAAATTATAGAAAAGTGTAATGTTAATCCTCTTTTTAAAATAATAAATAAATGTAAAAACAAAAGAAACATATTGGATAAATAATAGAAAAGTATGTAGAAAAGTGAGGTTTTGCAGTTAAAACTCCTTATTAAATATATAAATGTAAAAACAAAGAAAACATCTAAGATAAAATACAAATAAGTTAGTATTAAACAATATATTAATAGTCAAACCTAATTTTAAATTTAAAAAATGCAAAAACATAAGAAACTGCCAAGATAAATGATAGAATTATTTTGAAGGAAAGTGGTGTATTAATATTAAAATCCCTTTCTAATTAAAAAAATGTAAAGTTAACATCTAAGATAAAAGAAAACCCAACTATTAAAGTTAAAACACTCGCCTTAGAAAAACTCCCATTTAAAAAAACTTAATACATTTAAACCAAATATAAATCATTAACCACTGTTAAATGATTTAAAAAGCAACACTTAATGTACTAATGAATGTTAAACAAACCCATCAAGAGTACTTTAGTTAAGGGGTTAAGATTAAGGAACAACTTTTTCGCCCCAGCCCCAAGTTGAGGCAGCGCATTTTCTCGCTTATTAAATTCAAGAAATAAATTCCCCCAAAGATCAGTTTCCCATC
Organism: Drosophila baimaii; assembly: GCA_018874675.1. Taxonomy (NCBI): domain Eukaryota; kingdom Metazoa; phylum Arthropoda; class Insecta; order Diptera; family Drosophilidae; genus Drosophila; species Drosophila baimaii. Next base: position 1,642 of record JAEIIU010055619.1, on the reverse strand, counting down.
GAATTGATGGAAGGCTTCCTTCCTTCCTTCCTTCCTTCCTTCCTTTTTAATTTTCTGTATTTTTTTTTGCCATTTCCAAAATGAATTTCCTCCACTTTCGCCCCTTCCCCCAGCCCTTCCCCCCCTCTTACATACATTCTCTGGTTAAAATCTGAGCGTGCAACTCTGTCTGCGAGTCTAAGCCGAACATCGCACATCATCATTCGGCGGCCATTTTCTGTGGCAGTTTAATTAAATTTGCCGCACGCCTCGTCCTGAGCCTCATTAATAATGCAGAGGACATGTTCCGAAGTCCCGCCCATTATCCTTTAGCCAGGAGCCAGGACAGGCTCCGGCTTCGGCTCGGTCTCTGGCTCCTGCACTCGACTACTGTCCACAGTTTTTCGGTGTTCCAGCGGGCCATTTCTCGCAACTTTCCCGCCGAGAATTTCGGCGAGTCGTCCCTTTTCTCTAGGGAAAAATCGAGAACTTTTCGCTTTTCCAAACTAAACGATGTCGAGAACATCACCGCACACACCACACACCATCCCGTGCCCCTTACACCCCAGGCGCTTAATGGGCCTGACTGCAAATGTAATGACATTTATAATCGAAATCTTTCATTAAATTAAGAACAATGTTTGCGGGCAACGAGTGTGGTGTGGAGTGGAAAAACCCAGGGAAAGCGACGGAGAGAGAGAGAGAGAGAGAGTGGGAGAGAAAGGGGCCATAGTGCTACTTACACACACATTAACATACATAATTACAAATTAATTAGCGAACATGAATTGCAAGGTCAGAGCGAACAAAAAGCACACTACCGCAAAAAACTATGTCGCAATTTTGCACAGAAATAAAAAATGCATAACAGTGTAAGGGAAGGGAAGGGAAAAACTACAAATATTTGTGCTTGGGAAATTCAGGTATTGGCTGTGATACAAAAACGAGTGACTTCTCTTAAAAATCAAGCAAATCAATGAATAAAATATTTAATTCAAAATACATAATAATTAACGCCTCAAAAGTGAAATATTAAAAAAGAAGAGTAAAGAAAGAGGGAAAAAGAGAAAGAGTATTAACTCGTATTAAATTAAATTACTTATTTAAAAGTGTGTTAAGACCCTCAAGACTTCAATTACTTATGAAAATGTGTGTTGAAAAGAATATTGTACATTTGCAAGTACTTTTATGCCAAACAATAATTATAAATTATTATAATATAAAGAGCAGCTTTTATGAAATTTAAATGATTATTAAAATTAATTAAATATTAATTAATTAATATTATATTAAATAAAAAATGTCATATTTAATATTCACACCCCTTGTGCTTATCTATTTAAAATTTTTTTTTAAATAGATAAGCACAAGGGGCATTAATATTAAATATTTTTTAATTTTTAAAAAACACAATTAATTTTAGATATTTTTCTTGGGATAATTGGCAAAACCTTTTTAGAATAATATTAATTTTTTTAAAATAACTAATAATACATTTTAAGCGTCATAAAAATGTTATTTCTTAAGTAAAGGTTTGTTAACAATGCAATAAATGCCTTATGCTAATTTTATTTGTATTTAAAATGCAGCTTATATTATTATTATACCCTTGCAGGGTATTATAATTTTAGTCAGAAGTTTGCAACGCAGTGAAGGAGTCATT
>JAEIIU010055618.1:0-41031 GCA_018874675.1 Drosophila baimaii | reverse complement strand
GAGTTACAAATGTTCTACTACAAAACTACAACCACAAAAGTATGCTTTCTTTTTTCTCTCTAACGGAGATATCGATAACGCGTTGCCAGACTGCCTTTCCTCAGCTGGCTTCTCTTTGTATTTGTCTCCTTCCAGCGCTGCCTTCTTCCAGAGCTGGTACTTGTCAGCTTTCACTTTCCAGTTTCCATTTGAATTCATTTCCATTACTTCAAGTTGACATTTCTGTCAGCTGACAATTTCCAGTTGGTATTTTCCCAGTTGGTCTTTTTATTCCGGCTTTGCTCTCTCTCTCTCTCTCTGTGTGTGTCTGTCTATCGATAACTTGATGGAATGTAGGTGTGTGTGCGTAGAGGTGTGCGTTTAGAGAATCAAACATTTACAGGCGCGTAACCACAATGTCTTCCTCGAGATCGTCCAACTCATCGTCGGTCTCCTCAACGCCATCGGGCCCTGATTCGGCGGCGGCAAGAGCTGCAGCAGCTGCCGCGGCAGCAGCGGCCTCCTTCTCCTTTTCAGCAGCCTCGATCTTCTCCTGCTTCTTCACCTTGCGTTGCTGGAAATGGAAGGAATGAAAGGAGATTGTGAGTATGGGAGTATGAATAGTTTTCAATTAATTCCAGTAACTTGTAATTTTTTTTTCGATATTTTAGGATAAAATCGATACCAAAAGAATCGATTATATCGATGTTTAAGTCGATTTTATCCTAGCTCTACTCTTCACTGATCTTAAAATCCTTTGAAAGTGTGCCTATAAGTATGCAATATATTATGTTTCATCCCTAATCTAGGGTAATTTTGTACCATTATTGTAGCATACTTTAGGACGCCTTTAGGTTTAACTAATTTAATTGACTTCTGCAGCATTTTTTCTTTGACTGTTGCCCCGGAACTCACCTTCTTCCTGTACAGGATCTCGACAATCACATAGCCAATGCAGCCCAGCGTAAGCACAGCCAGCAGGATGTACAGCTTCATTTGCGTGCACAGCGTGGTGGCATAGGCATAGGCAATGACGAAGCCGGCGGACTCCCACAGGCGGTAGTTCGAGAAGGCAGCCTCCTTGTTGCGTCTGAAGAGCAGACCGTACAGGCCGTTGATCTGCGTCTGCCACACGGCATCGCCGACGCCCCACAGGCCGGACATGGCATAGAAGATGATGGGATTGTCGGGATTGGGGCGCCAGAACAGCTCCACGGTGATCAGGGTGAAGTGGACGACGGCGCCCAGAACGATGATCGGAGTGCGGCCGATGTACTTCATCACGGAGCCAAAGAGGATCGAGCAGAGGGCATTGACCACACCAAAGCAGATCATCACGAAGCCAATCTTGTTCACGCCCAGGGCACAGGCCACATAGGCCTGGGTGAAGTCGGCACCAATGAAGGCCTGCTCCATGCCAATGAAGATGGTGATGGGGATGAGGAGCTGCAGGTTGGGCTTCTTCATCTGACGGAATGTGGCGGACAGCAGCTGCAGGCCCGAGAGCTCGGCGGCCGAGTTGGAGCCCTTACGCTTCTCACCGTACCGCTTCAGGGGATCCAGGAAGAAGGCAATGATGCACACGGCGGCCACAATACAGGACAGGTAAATCATGGAAATCTCAAAGATCTCATCCTCTGGGGGACGCTCCAGGTTGCCATGGCCGCCGCTGCCGGTTGTGCAGAAGTTGGCACCGCAGAACTGCAGATCCTCCTCGCTGATGGTCGAGTTCGAGCTGGTGCTGCCACCGCCATGGGCGCCGCTGGAGAGAACTGCGGAGGGGGAAGACAGAAAAATGAAATACCAAGATTAGCAAAACCGGAAATTCCTCTTCATGAACACCATTTCGTTTTGAATTCTCGAGAATCCGCCATTCCGACGCCAACTTTCAGTGGCATTGTTTTTGTAATGTCTTGAGATATGAAAGATTCTGGTCACCAGACCATTTGCCCACGTTAATGGGGCAATAAAAATTCCTATGGGAAATTTTGTTTAGTTCATTTTATGATTTCCAGTAGCTGGCAAATAATCAAAATATGTTTTATGGCTCTCGATAGCTGGACAGAAATGAAAATCAAACGCTAATACTTTATTAATTTAAGGGTCTTGGCAATCTTTGCAATCGTTTATGGCCTGATAAGATTGTCTAGCAGCGGAAATATGACTTTCAGTAATTTCTTTGAGACAGTCTCTTGGAGTAATGAACTTTAGGCAGATTAGAATTACAAAAAACCGAACTAATCTAAACTGTTAGAAATAAGGATTTCAGTGAGAATTTCAGACGAATTTTAACTGGGATAAAATATAATTAAAAAAAAGAGATTTAACCAGATATTATTGCTTAAACTTTAAAGGGGTTTTCATATATTTGTAACTCTTTTGCTCAATGGAAAGTCTGATACTTTTGAAACCCATTAAAAATGTGTCTAAAAGTATGCAATCAATTATGTTTAGACCACAATAAGGAGGCAAGATCAGTATCGTAAGATGTAACAGTTTTTTAGCATACTTTTGAACGCATTTACGAAGGATTTCAAAAACATTCCTATTTTTTAATTCCTTAAGTAAGTACGTTACATTTTTTGACTTAAAAATAATCCTCTATTTTTGTAGAAAACTCACCCAAGCTGGAGATGAGATTGCCCCAGAGCTCAGCGGACTGCCAGGCCAGGAAGAAGAAGCCAAAGAATCGCACAATGATGGCATCCACTGCCTGTTCGGTTATCTTTGCATACACCTGTCCCACCTGCGTCAAATATGTGGCCTTGGACGCCCACATGGGGGCGGCACCCATACCCACCAGTATGCCGGCGGGCACAAGGGTATAGAAGCGCGGGAAGAGCTGGAAGGCGATGTAGGGGGCATAGCAGAGCATGCTGCAGACGAGCGTCCACTTAACTGTCAGCTTGCGGATAATCAGAGTTGGCAGGAAGATGCAGGATACCACCAGGGCGGCATAGATCGCGCTCAGCGAGACCGTACCCAGGCCATCCTTGGAGTTGATGGAGGATTGCAGGTTGGCCGTGCCCTATTAAAAATAATTAAGAAATCCATAAGCATTGAAATCTACAAATGTATTAAAATTAGAGCTGGTAGGACCTCAATGTCTATCGATTTTAGATCGATATTTTATGGAAAGCATCGAAAACTTTTAATTTTTAGCATTAACTTGTTTGTTTTGTTTTTAATAATCCATGAACTATAATTATTTTACTTAAAGCTGGTGAAACAAAGATGTTAATCGATTTAAAATCGATTGTTCTAGGTAAAAACATTAATTTATCGAACTGTTTTTTAGTAATTGGAGAATCTAATAGCTATTTTTATAGTCAATGATTTTTAAGTATTGCTTAAATGTAAAACAATTGCAAACTACAATACTGTTTAACTATTACCATTATATAAGTTTTTTCTTGAATAAAATGCTATATTAATCAATTTATTTCATTTAATTATGTACTATGTTATTTTGTGCAAATCGATGACATTGATGTCGACCCTGGTCCTGGTAGGTACCCACCTGAAACGCTGTAAATTGCACCATAAAGGCAATTGAGATGATCGAGATATTCTTTAAGATGCGCCATTTCTCGGCCGGATTCAGCACAACTTTCTCTCGCAGCGAGGCGGTGTCGGGCTCGAAACCAGCTTTTGGCTAAAAATAAAACGTAAAAAAGGCAAAAGAAAAGACAAAGTCGTAAGCAAAGTGGTAAAGATCAGCAGCATTCGGATGATTGTCGTTGGTTGATTTTTTTTTATTTCTTTATTTTTTTTTTTCGTTCGGTTTTCGAGAGACTCGAGAAGTGCATCCTACTTTCTTTCTTATCTCCTCATTTTCGAACGCGCTTTAACTTTCTTATTATTCGATTAGATATTAAACAAGTTTGTTGTTATCCATTGGGCTTTAAATATAAATGGCTGATGATTAAGAAAACTAATCGCTTTTACACCCCAATTACGGGAATTAAATAATGATCAGCTTTTGTGCTATCATAATATTATGATATTAATATTAATAAGGAAATATTTTAGGCTAAATTTTGAAGACACTCATTAGAGTGTTGAGTTTTCCCATAGAAATCCCTAAAATATTTCTACTATGTTTTACTGAAGTATTTTTTCGGAGCTTTATTATCACTATATTCACTTTCTAAACCAAGTTTATTTATTAATGTGACATATATTCCCATTATTTAATTTAGGGATGCACATCTGGAGAAAAAGTCAAAAATGTTGTATCGAAAAAAATATCGTTTCTAAAATATCGCAAACTTCGATAACGAATAACGAATTTGTACATTTACCGTTAAAATATCGATATTAGCAAAAAATTGTAAAAAAATGTTATTTATTTTGTGTGAGTCTTTTCCAGATTAAATTGCCCGATTAATATATACACTTTCGCGTCGAATTATCGTTGCAGAATCGATATATGTATCTACATTTTCTGTCATCCCTAGTTTAGTCCCTGTTCAGCTTTCATTAATTAATTATTTATGTGTGTTGGCGCATTTTACGCATTTAGTTTCTAAAAACCCAACACAAGGGGGGAAATAATTTGGACTGATTCAAAAATCCGAACCAAAAATCAATTTAAAAAGCCCGCACGCGTTTTGCTCGCGTTGCGCATGCGTGGCGCGGCGCGAAGTTTTTTTTTTTTGTATTTTGTGAGGTTTTGAGCGCTTAAACGGCCATCAAAATGCCCGAGGCGAATTCCACAGAGTCCCCGGGAAAAAGGCCGCCGCTGAAAGTACCCACTCGAGGCGCGAGAACTGAACCCCAAAGCCAAAAATGGCGATTTCGCATGCATCGCACACAGAGGGCCAAGAAGGTTACATCGATTTGGGCGAGAGAGAGAAAGAGACAGAAAAACAGAAAGACAGAGAGGGGGGTTTAACCCACACGCGTCGTGTTATGCAAGCCTCCCCCCATTCGATGAGTACAGAGTGTGTGTGAGTGTGTGCTGCCTTTTTTATATATATTTTTACAAACTTAATTACAGCACATAATGCGTCCGTTGTTCACACGATTTTTAGTTTGTTAAGGAAATCGCCCAGATACAATATATGTGTATATATCGATGGAAGCTGTAGAAACCCCCGTTTTGTTTGTATGCAAATTGCAGACGGATTTCAGACTTCAGGCAAAATACAAAAAAAATCCCCTTTTGCTGTGCTTATCAGCATAATAAAATTGCATTTAAATTGTTATAAAACACAAACCATTAAAAGCCATAATACCGAAAAGGAATAATACTTAAATTTTTTTGTTATTCTGCCATTTTGTTGCATTTAATTAGCAGGCGAAAAAGGTGTAAAAAAAGAAAAGAAAAAGAAGATCAGTTGACGTGGCCAAAAAATGCAGGACAAAAATTAGGACAAGCAAGGCCAAAGGGAAGTGACAAACTGAAAGTAATTGTGAAGCTAGAAAAATAAATATCACGCATACGACACGGTGTACACAAAAAGCTAAGGCTGTAATAGAATGAAGTTAAAAAGTTCAGTTTTACTCCATATATACTATTTTATCACTATTAATAACTACCAATTAATTTATTTATCTTTTTTATTTTAAGGTATTTACTTTTACCAAAAATATATTTAAATATTTTGGGCTATCGATAATTATCGAATTTAATTAAAAGAATTTAAAAAATCAAAACCCTACCCTCTAAATGATGAAACATATTAATTAATAGCCGCGAGCTTATGTTTTAAATAATTTCCATGCATAGAACATGAAATAATATTTAGCTTTTGGGTTATATTTTTTTAATGTATATTATTATATATCTTTCTTTTGGACTCAATTTTTTGCAATGTCCCAGAAGAGTAAGGGATTTTATTAATACAAATAAATGTAGGCTACAGGAGGTTTGAAAATTATCATGACAAGGCACAAAAACTAGTTGAAAACCCACTGTGTCGGCTGTCTGTCTTAGATTTTTCTCGCAGCTCATTTATTTTCCTTTTTCTTTTTTTTCTTTTTTTTTGCTTTTGTATTTTTCCCAAACGTTTGTGCGCTTTGTTGTTTGTTTGTTGTGCTTGCATGGTTTTCTCGCTAAACAGCTGATGACTGCGATCGTTGTGGGGAATGCGGGCTGCGCTGATATTTATTTGTTTCCCCCCCTCCCCCCTTGTATTTTTTTCTATAGTTTTTTTTTTTGTGCTTTGTTTTTGTTATTATTAAAGAAACGGCAAGCTGAGCTTTGGGACAAGTGCGCGTAATAATAATGCCAGTGCACACGGGCCATAATGATATGCGAGAGTGTTGGCAGCGGCGCAGCAGCACCTGCGGCGTCGCCGTCGTCGTCGTCGGCGGCGACTCCTCTAGTTGAGACAAACAAAAACCGCCGCAAACCAGTTAAAAGCGGCCTGGTGAGCAAACTGTCTCTTCGAGTGTGGCCGCAGGTGTGTGTGGATTTTGTCTTATTTTTATTTGTTTATATTTTTTTTTGTACTATTTTTTCGAGTGTGTGTGCGCCTGCACAGGGCGAAAATGTGATATTTTTCATGGTAAAAATTTAATTTAATTCAAGAATTGATTGTTAAATTTATTGTAGATAAATACATGTAAATAACATGTAGAAAATAGTATTAACTGTAGTAAATTTCACTAGCATACAACAGCTTTGTACAATTTTTAATCATTCGCATTTAAATTAGAAATTAAATAAAGCAAAACTTTAATAATTTGCAATCCTAATATTAAGATATTACTTAATCGCAAAAGTATACAGTTTGAATCGTGATTTTCATTTGCATATAGGGCGTAATATTTTTGTAATTATTCTCATTACTATTCAATAATAAATGAAATGACCTATACACCATGTTAAGTAACTTGCAATTATAATATAAAGATACATGTAGATAACATGTAGAATATACTATTATATTTGTGCTTTATATAGTTTTAATCGTTGGCATTAAATGCATTTGAAATTAAAAATATAATTTCATTTTTAATTACTATATATTTTTAAGCAATTAATCATACAAATTCATTCGTATTTCATGTAAATAAGATATAGAAAATGCTTTTAACTATGAGTTACCTTACTTTCAAGTTTAATGCCATACATTTTAGTTTATAAAAGGATCAATATAGGATACGAACATATTCTTTGATTTAATTTAATAAGCCTTTACAAATAAATTCAAAGATGAATAATTTTTTAGTTTGAAAATTCTTTCTCAAAGTCATATTTCAAGTATAAACGCTTAAGTCTGGCCCCCATTTCCCTCCGTGTAAGACGCTTACTTCAGGCAACATGTTGCCAGCGACCTACTGCCTGCAGCCCCTACATATGTATGCATGTGTGTGTGTGCGCGGCAACATGTTGCGCACGCGCTGTGCTGCACGAGATTTGCGTTTTATTTTTAAACGCGGCACGTTTCGTGTTTGCTTTGGTTGGTTTTTACATACAGCAGCGGTCAGTGAAATAGGTTCAACATTCAGCTATTATTCGAAAATATAAATTAGAAAATTAAAATGCTCAGAAGCTAATAATAATAATAGAGCAAATTTTGAGACTTTATTTTTAAGTAATCTATTTTTTGGCTCTATCATTACACCATACTTATCTGAAGCTTTAGCTCTTAATTAAGCGCCCACCGCTGTGTATATGTACATTTGGTGTTTGCTGGACGTTCTCGGGTTTCTTTTATTTAATTTTTCTTGCGCTTTTTTTCGGCTGCTGCGGTTCTGGGTTGAGGAAAACAAGTTTGTTGGTTTCGATGTCTTTCAAGAACCGAACCGATTACAGGGCGCGGTCTCTCCTTTTCAGCGGGGTGGTGGCGGGTGGTGGTAGGTTGGGTATTGTAAATTGGCAATATTTTATTATGAAACCTTGTCGGTGCTTTAATTGTGCAATACATTTTTTTTTTTCTGTTTCTGCTTCGTGTTAGTTTGGCCGTTCGTTCGGCTTGGCTTTTCTTGTGTTACCTTATTTATTGCCAAATTCGCTGGCCATCATCACCTGGCTGGCTGGCTGGCTGGCTGGCTAGCTCGCTGGCTGCCTGGCTGGCTAGCTGGCTCTCTGGTCAAGTTTGTGGCTAAGACATATCCATAAATAAGTGGAGAGGGAGCGCTTTCTGCTGTCACATTTCTTTTCTGCTTTTTTTTTTCTCTCTGATTTTCGAAGTTTCTGCCTTTCCGCTTCTGCGTGTGGGCTGGCTTTGGCGTTTTCGAACTGTTTGGTTTTGAATTTCTGCAGGTGAAATTTATTTCGCCTCATTAAAAGGCCAAGGAGTGGCTTACCAAATGCTAATGATCATCGTCCGCCACCGCCTGAGCTTTTTCTTCTTTTTTTTTTTGTTTTTTTCGCTGTTCGCCACTCGCTGTTCGATTTTTGGTTTTTGGTTTTAAGTTTTTTGGTTTATTGGACACTTCCTCCCCAACTGGGCCATCATAAAAGCTGTGACGCGTGTCATTATAAAACATGATTTCTTTGGCCGAAGGCAAACAGAGTCATTAACTCACACACACACACACTGAGAGACGGACTAAGGCGCTCTCCCAGACGACACCCAATGATAAGTGTAATCCGGCCTATAAGCTACACATATAGCCATATATATTGTCCATGCATGAATGAATGGCAAAAAAAAAACAAGCAACACACAATGTGACAAAGTGGCCAAGGCAGCAGCCGTTATGATGGCCAGTTATGACCATTTCGATGGCTCTACCGATAAGTTCTAACCGAATGGATGGGAAATACCCAAGCCATTTTGATTGAAACCCAATTCCAGGGTTCTGTGAAAAGGCACGGAACTGGGTATTTCCACTCTGTGGGTTCTAAGCTAATTAATATTTGATTTCTAAACAAATTATTAACCAAATAAGGGGTTTCAATCTTCCAAGGAATGTATTTTGCTTGGAAAACCCAAAAGATTTAATCACTAAGACCAGGAAATTGATTTATATATTTTGTAATATTGTTTAAAAAATTGCTTTGTTTTCAAAAATAACTATAAAACTTTATAAAAGGCTTGATTTAGCCTTTAAATTACTATATATTTGCATTGCTGTGGTGTTTACATTCTTGTGCGCACTGTATCAACTGGAGATGGGGAAAAAATCGATTTCAACATCGATATAATTGCTTTTTTGGGTTATGGTCTCTTATCGATGCATTTTAAACCTTGAATAAGGCCAGAAAAAAATTATTCTTTTCTTACTAATGTATGTTTTTCTCTATGAAAATAACTTCTTAGTTAATTAATCTTTTTAATTAAGAAAAATACAAATTTCTTATCCCTGACTTAATCGATTATTTTTTTTGCAAAAATATCGAACTGTAAGTCCCTTTTGGTCATGTAGAACCCATCAAAAATCGAAGGGCTTTTGTGGCTTATGATATCTTGTTCACAATAATTCCAACAGAACCCATCTACCCTTTAATTATGCAAAAGCGTGTGCATATACATATATGTACACATATATATATGTAAGTAAATTTGAATAGTGACAATAACAAAACCCGGAATATAATGAATCTCTTATTCGAATCTCTCGTGATTTTCTCTTTCGCCTCTGCCTTTGTTTACAGATGATTTAATTATGCGTACATTGACGTGTCCGACACTTGTTCGAGTTAAATGAGGAGGAAAAAAACCAGGTAAAGCACTTACTCCCCCGGGGGAGAGAACGAACGAACTACTTGGGTAATAATAAAAATAAATAAATAAATAATAATAACAACACTCACCTTGACGGGCTCATCGTTTTCGAAACCGGCGTTCGTGAAACCAGTCATCTTGCTGGCTGCTGTTATTTGTGTTCTCCCGGGACTTGTTTGGATTTCTTTTGGGCCTGGTTAATCAATTAACCCAAGGGAAAAAGAGTTAACTGCAAGATGGAGAGGGAGAGAGAGAGAAACAGTCATTAGTTGATGGGTATATATGTATATATGATTGGTATAGTAGGTATTAGGGATTTGACGGGAAGACCGATATATAAATCGATGTTTTAACATTGCGATATATGCGCGATAAATCTATCTTCTATCGAATTGTGCCCAAGAAGAACCTTAGCTTAGTTTATATTAAGATTTTTGAATAAACGATTCAAAGAATTCATAAAAATGTGGCTTGAAAATATAGTCGGTAAAAAACCCAAAACATATACATATATCGATAATTTCGATATTTTAATCTTAAGTTTAATATTTTTCGATATTTCGATTTTCTTAACCATTTTTTTGATGTATCATATATATATGGTATTAATCGTTATATTCTCGCCGATATTATATTTGACTTTTCCTCTCGATATATGATACATTCCTAGAACGTATCAGCCTGTGCGGTCTCGGGCTCAACAACAGTAATAACAATAACAATAATAGTAATAAAAAAATAATATAAACAATAATTTCAATACAGGCGTGAGGCAGGTAGGTAACTGAAAGATTTTCGTATTCGTTTTAGCTTTTGAAAATTGCCTGGGCCGAGCCATAATTGTCGGAAATTTCGTAGGCAAAAAAATTGATGGCACTGACTGACTGACTGACTGACTGACTGACTGGCTGATTGACTGACTGCCAGCCGAATATATGTATGTACATGTACATGTATATAAAAGCCAGAAACAATTGCGCGAATCTGTCCGAGATTCAGAAGCTCTCCGCCAAAGTCTTCCCCATCATCATCATCATCATCATCATCATCATCTGTTCCCATCGGTTTGTTACCAATTTTGCCATTGTCTAATTGTTTATAATTGACATCATCCACCCCTCACCACCCGCACATCCCATCGCTCACACACTGTCCAAGTTCATGTCCAATTAATTGCATATTAGGCGGTATATCCAACTATTATTCAGGCCCCTCAACTGAAGCGACAAAAAACGACACACAATGAAAACCCTGGTTAAAAAATACAGAAAACAAACAAAAAATCAACAGTAATGATAATAGAAAAAAAAATTGGTTAAACTTTTTATGGCCAGACATTGGCATAGAAATTCTCAAAGGAAATAAACACAACAGAAATTAATGATAATAACAATGCTAACACACAAATAAAGTCTAAACTACAGCATAAAAAAATTAAAAACTAAAAGGAAAACAACAAAATTTATTACGACTTATAATCGGTTCGGTTTCCTTTTACAATTTCACATAAATTAATATTCATTTATGCTAAGCATGCTAACCAAATGGCATAAACCCCCAATACATAGAAGATCGCGCTGGACCAAAGAGATCAGATATATGTACATATATGTATATATTGTCTGGTGCCTGGGATTTACCGTCACGTGCTGAGCAGTGAACTGTCACGACTTGGCGGCTCATTAAATAGAATGTAATCAGAAATATATATAGTATATGTTTTTTGTTTTATTTTTTTTTTTAGCTAGAAACTAGGTGAATTCGTAATACTGATTCTAAATAAATACATAAAGGGCACACTGTCAGCTGTTGGTTTTACATGATTGGCTATAAAATATTAAATTCATTGATTGTCACTCTGCCATATAATTAATAGTTCATAGTTAATAGTTAATAGTCAATGAAGTTACGTTAGCTGACAGTGTGACTTTTGTGTGTAAGCCTGTCATTTTCTTCTATTATTTAGTGTCTAGTGTGTGTGTGGAAACTTGGACTTTTCTCGGAATTATTTTAGTGATTACAAAAATACTGATCATCGTAACTCCCTAGGGTTAGATGTGACTTTAATTAAGCTTACTTAAGTCACCTTTTTGGAGTTCTAGTTAGAATCATTTTTTTTAATCTTTCTGTTAAAATGAAGCGGACAGATAAATTCCTGCTAAGTTGTCTAACATTAACAGGTACACGTGGACCCCTTGTTAAGTGTTTTTCGGCCCGACAAAAATAATTGTTTTGCAATAGTTAAGATGTTGAAGTAAATGCATTACAATTTGTGACTTAACAACACTCTGTTAATCTTTCTCGTTAGGATAAATTACAGGAGGCTTGATAACCACCTTGCTTTTACGACAGGTTTAGCTGGTATGTATATTTTTGGGTCAGATAACCCTCAAGGAATTTAAGGATAGCTAGACCCAGTCCATGTATTTATATAACTCACTATTATTACTTTCTTCAAGATATTTTTGTAGGAAGTTGCGCATACGACCTGTTGCGACTCGTGACTTAAGCATGTGAGTTGTACTGTTACGTCCATTAGCTTTTGGATTTGTAGCGTGAAACGTTAACGACAACAGTGTCTCAGGTAAGTTTGCACCACAACACCGGGATCGGAAATAAATTGCAAGGTATATGTGAAGGGATTTTAAAGAACTGGCTTGGGTAAAGGTTCAAAAGTGACAGTATTATTAATAAATAAAAGGTTAAGCAAAGCGAGACAGACAATACCAATAATCGATGATGATTATTGGGTCCTAAGTGTCTGTTACGGTGACCATGTAAGTATGTTTGTATATATGTACTTATATTCTGTCGGTTCTATATGGTTTTGGCTCTCCAAATTATTATCGCAGATAATACGTCCGATTACGGGGTAAGTAGTTCGGATCCGTCGTCCTCTCTCGCTCCCTCTCCCATTCACTTGTCGACGAAAATCCAGAAACAAAGTCACTAAAAACCTGGCCATAATTAATATTAACTCATAAAGAACCTGCTACTGCCGACCGACGACGACTGACTGACGTCATCACAACAAACTCGGCGCCGTCTAATGCTAATTATCCTCTAAAAAAAAAAGAAGAAAAAAACCCAAACAGCTGACCACCCGATTGATACTGTGAAGCACCAGAGAAATACATACTAGAATTACCAAGGAGCACGTGTTTGCTTTTCGCTTTTCAATTAACCAATTTTTCCCTGGAATGAAACCGAAACCGAAACCGAAAACGAAAACGCCGCCGCTCGGCGATTATATAAAAAGAATATATCATTAATATCTATTATATGTGTAGGTACTCTCTGTCTGATGTCCGCTTTGAAAATGGAAGTGCCCCAACGCCGAACTTGGTGGGTCGGGCAATTGGCAGTTTTCTACATTCGAAGCCAAAGATTTTTATGGCTGCTGCGTGTGAGTTAATTTATATATATAAAGATATCTGTATATATGTATATGTATATAGCGACACGCGCCAAACGTCATTAAAGAAAAAAATAAAGAAGCATTTCAGTATCAATTATTATTCTAGCGAAATAACGCACTCATCAAAGTCGGGAGACTATAACACGCTTTATTCGCTTTATTTCGCTTTATTTCGCTTTATTCGCTTTATTTCGCTATCCAAATTGTTTCGAAATCGGCTGTAGACAATCTGCATTATCTTCGGGACTTAAGTGGCCTACAAATTGGCAGCTGGTTCCCCCCTCTGGTTTCCTCTCTTCTCCTCCTCCGCCTCCTCTATTATGTATTATTTATTATTTTCATTTTTTGTTATTTCCATTTTGCTGGGCCCTTCACTTAAGCCGCCTGCCTTTTTGGGTTTTTTTTTTGTTTGTTATAATCGAACTTGGCAAATCTACTGGAATACTCTTATAGAGAGTTTTGGCATTTTCTGTGTTTTCTTTAATATTTTTATGTATGGTTTTTTTTAATGTCTGCATGATATTAGGAAATACTTGTTAGTTAAATTGTTTAAGTGGTCTAAAAACATCCTTTATAGTGTAAGTTAACCTTACAAATCTCTTACTATAATAAAAAGTAAAGATTGTTATTTTTTAAGTTTTCAAGAACTTAAAATGTTTAGTTACTAAAAAGAACAAATGTTGAATGCACTGAAGCTGGGAAACATCGATTTCAAAATCGATATATAATTGCTTCTTAGGGTTTTTGTTGATTATTGATTTAAGTTAAAAAGAATCGATGTATCGCAATCCTCGAATAAGACAAGGAAAAAGTGTTAACGTGCAAAGAAGGGCTATAACCAATGGGTTATAGACCTGGATGTTGGTATTTATTTTTTTCTTGTTTCCTGTTTTATATATGAAATGTTTTTAATGTTTTTTTTAAACTAGAAAAATATAAACTAAATTTTTTGTTCTTAAAGAACGAAAAAAAGATGCGCAAAGAATGGAGTTCTTTCCAGCTCTAGATCGCACAGTAATTAACGAAAAAAAAATCCCTCAAATGATTTGCTTCTGTTTTCTGGCACTTGGTGATTTGATAGAGTAACAAAGTATCTTTATTATTACTACAAAGTACTATTAGTTTTTCAAATATATTTCGTAGCTTTTGGTATTATTTTTCCCCTTTTGGGGTTTCGAGTTGGTTAAACTTTTGAGTTGGTTTTGTTTTTCTCAGTTTTCTGTTGAACACATTATTTCGGTTTTCACTGGCTCTTTTTCTTTCCATTGTTTGCTCTTTAAGGATCTCTGAGATCTACACTCTATAAACACTCACACAAAAAATAGGTACAGGTACACAGCTCCTTGGGCGGGACACAGTTGGCACTCCGCCGGGTGTATCCTTAACCTGAACACGAACTCGGTGTCGAAGGCGACGGAACTGGCCAAGTAGTGGCTGTCTCAGAGCCTCGCAGTACAATGCCAAGAAACTGCGACAACGTGCGAATTTAAAACGAAAAGCACTTTCTAGCTAATTGGAGTGATTAGTGGCAGGCGTCGCTGTTGCCGTCGCTGCCGGCGTTGGGCCCAAGATATATTGTGGGCAAGGTTATCGCCTGGACGGAGCTAACTGTAAATAATCGGAAAGAGATAGAGCTAAGAGAGCCCCCAGAGTCAGAGACACCACACCGTCTTTTCCTTCTTATATTTTTTTTCGCATTTATATTTATATATGTATGTATGTATGTGTTTTTTTTTGTTAACTCATTTTGGCCAGATTTGATTTGCGTTCGCCAATTCGGAGATAACCGCGCCGCAGCAGCAGCAGCAGCAGCGGCTGTACGACGCGCGCTTTTCAAATCTCCAGCTGACAGCTGACAATGGGGCGTGTGGCAGGAGCTGCAGGAGCGGTTGCAGGCTACCCTGACATCCTCTTACGTTCAATTTTTTTATTTCTTCTTTCTCTCAGGTGTTGTAATTAAATATTTTCCAATATGAAACTCATTTTAAGGGGGAGTTTAAATATGTATATGCCACAACTATTTGTGATTTAAATCATACAATTAATGCTCTAAGCCTTAAATGGGCACTCAATGGCTCCTTCAGATCCTGCAGATTTTTGCGATATGTTTTTTGGAAGGCGTGAAATTTTACAAAAAAAAAAACCACTAAAAGTTGTAGTCAGAAAAGCGGACTTTCGAGTATAAAAAAAAACAAAATGCGTGAAAGATTCAGAGGATTCAGAGAGGCGGACTTTCGAGTACAAAAAAAAAAAACAAAATGCGTGAAAGAGGCGACGCACATGAAAATCTTTCGCACATTCCAGCTGCGCACTGGCTCTTTCCATTATATTTCAAGCCCAACGCTGCCATAAACAGTTGAGAAAAATATTTCCTGATCTCCGCTCTCGGATCTAACACGGTGCAAGAGCCGCTCCTGGTCGATAATGGGGGGCTCTTCACCTGTCGAAAGCCAACCAGCAAACCCACGAAGGAGTGGTGGGGCTGCGATAAGATTATGGAACCTCCAACAACATATACAATGGCTATTTATTGTCTCTATATGGACGCGGCGATTGCCGGACCATAAATTCTAATTAATAAACGCACACGGGCCGGCCCGGACGGACTGGATCGAAGGGCAGGCGGTGGTGGTTGTGGGCTCATCCTATCGAGAACTGGAATTTTGGGTAGCCATTCTTTGCGGGTAAACTTATCGCGCTTATTAGCGCGTGATTATGTGGACTGTGATTCAGATTTTTGATTTCGATTTCAATTTCGCGATTTCGAGGCGATCGTAAATTTTCGGCAAAAGTGACGCGATCGCGGAAAACTCTGGAATTAGGGACTTTTTTCCCTTTGTCTTCGGGGTTGGGTTATTCTCATGGCCGCGAATGTGTTGCTCCTGAGATAGCCGGCTTCAAGTGTCTATGACTAAATGTCGTGATCGTCGGGGGGATATTTTGTATTAACGATTTTGGCCACTCGAGAATCGAGACAGGCGCTAATGAAGAATGACGGATGAAATTGGCCAAATGGGATAGCGCTATACACCCAGAAAAATAGGCACGAAGCTGAATAATACTAAATTAGTAACAAAATGTTCAAAAAGAAAGGGAGGAAAGTGAGTTAAAATATTTTAAACAAGAAATTGTTAACGCTTTGTTTAATATTTTGATTTGAAAATATATTTCCAATGCCAGTAAAAGAAGAAATCAAGAGGAAAAGTCCATTGTGATAAGTATATCGACAAAAATACTGCAAGCATATGGAAAATACCGCAAATTTTGATACATCGACATTTGAAATATCGACAAATATCGATAATATATATATTTAAGACATATTTAAAACTAAATACTTTATTAGTTCTTTATAATTTTTTTAACAATGATAGTTTACAACAAACTTAGGCCCTTCTTGAACACAGTACCATATATCGAACAGTATATCGATTTAATGCGCATATGCCGCAACCTTACAATATCGATTAATATCGTAAAATATCGATCCTGCATCCCTAGGTGGAATATGGAATTAAAATTAATAATATTTATGTAGTTATTATATTTTTTATAATGCCTGCCCAACTAGTAAGTTAAGTGCAGCAAGATATATATTTCTCTACTTGTAGTCAAGCAATCATCTCATCTCTCACACACAGCTATATAGATATATATAGGTAAATATATATATATATCGCATAACGATTAGTTGCCAAAATCCATAAAGCGAAGGCATTAACTCCGCTCACTTACAATACTATAAAGCCGCAGCAGTTGTGTCAATAAAAGTATGATGCCCCAGCCGAAGGGTATCGCACTTGACTCGGGCTTATTCATATATATATATATATAAATTCAAGATGGCTATAAAGCCTCGATGCGGATCTGGCTCGACGGGAGGAGGAGCACAAGATATTTGCTATTTGGCTGACCCAGTTTTCAAGCTAAACTACAAAAAAAAAAAACAACACATCAACAAAGCAAGACCAGAAAAAAAAAACCAAAAGAGTCAAAAAAACAATACACTTTGATTGGCATTGGGTGAGTGAGCATTCGAATAAAAGAGCACGATATAGAGTGTTGTGTCAAAAAGAAAAAAAAAAGTAAATTTAAAGGAATTATCTGCTAACGAAGCCTCAAGTCTCGCTTTTGTCAAATCGGATTACCTACCCATCAACACGATCATTTCCTCCCCTAAATACCCGACTTAATCCACAAACAATCCATCGATACATTTCCTCACGGAGCCATATCAAAACTAATAGATCGTTTAAAATCAATTAATCTTCGATTCGGTGTGTACCTAAGCCCTAAAGCCACGAGAGGCCATCGACATAAGTCAATGGCTGATTGATAGAGAGACAGCTTATCACTCATAAAAAAAAAAAGGTGACTGACTACAACAATGGAAGCCGCATAGGCACTTCCAAGCGGAATCGAATCGAATCGAATCGAAGGCTAAACCCTGGACACTATTGATAAACCCGAGAGGGGGAGAGAGGGAGTGGGAGAGACACAGACACATAAACAGGAAAGGCTGTGAACAAAAGGAAAACAAAAATAATGTAAATGAATCACTCACTCGGGGGAAGGAAAATGGTTCGAAAATGGGTGATCTTAAGACCTGTTGCCAAGTCAAATGGGTCAAAATCAATAGCAAGCGGCGACGAAGTGGCCCGAAAAAAAAACCGTCACTGGCTCCTGCTTCGGGACGGGAATTCTATCATTTAATTAAAGATTCGTTTGCCTATGAATTCCGATAATCAGGTTTTTATTGCCAGAAATTTCACAAAATATCCCCCCCTTCATATACATATGACCATTTTTTTTTGCTGGTCACGTGAATGCCAACGTCGCTTGTCGGCAAAATAACAGCAAGAAAGAAAAAAAAAAAAAGGCTAGGAGCACAACTGGTTTTTTTTTTACCTTATTCCAGGTGCTTAAACAAATATGAGCATATACCTTTTTTGTGGCCATTCGCCGCCTATTTATAGCCAATATTTTTAGCTGCTGATTTCATTTCATATTATAGAGTGTCTTGATACTTGATACTTGGGGCCCGGCCCGGCACGGCCCTGCCGGCCCCGCCACTTGATGCGAAATATTTTAATTAAAGTAACAACACAAATCGCTTAAGTGATCGACCAGCGGCGACCAGCGACAAATTGTCTAAGGGGATTTGAAGATTGCGGCGCACATGTCGTATGCGCGATTTGCTCAGATTGCCAGGATTATTTCGATTTGCGTTTTTCAACGGGGTGAAATTCCAACAGAGATTAGGCCACAATGCTACGAGATGTTTCTACAGGAAATTAGAGTTGAGCAAATATAATGAAACTGATAACTGGAAAACTATATTCAAGAGCTGAATAACATATCTTTAATTATTATTTAAGCTTAGAATATAAATAGATTATGATGAAATTAATTAAGTATTGCATACTATAAATAGCTTATTTTGTGTTGTATTAGCCATAAACACCAGCCTTTTTGGGGTACTAGTAGCAATTGCCGAAAATTTCGATATAACGAAATTGTAACGATATTTAAGGTATTCGCTTGTAAATAAATCGATATATGAACATTGCGATATATGTGCGATAAATCGATATTCTGTTTTTTAAATAGGGAGTGTAAAACCTTGAAAATAATGCAAAGAATCAATTAAAAGCGTACCTTAAAGGATGTTTTAAGTAAAGATGATAGAGAAATACAAGAAAATATAGCTTGGGGATCTTTGTTATTATCGATAATATCGATATTTTAATGTTAAATGCAACATTTTTCGATATTTAAAATTTGCATACATTAATCTTAATTATATTTTCTATATGATTTTGAGTGTGTTATATATTATAATAAAATTTTCTTCTCGATGTATGAACATCCCCGGGTATTACCAATATATTTCTTCGCTTGAAATAACGCCAAGCTGTATAGATAATAAGCAACTGGAAACTCCAAAAAAATACAAAAAGAAAACCGCCTCGAAAATGGTTTCGCTTTGTTGGCTGTCGGCCGAGTTGATTGAACTGGCCAACTGGCAATTGTGCGACAATTATTTAATAACAATACGGCTCCGCATATGCCTCTGTGTATGTGTGTGTGTGTGTGTGTGTGTTTGTGGTTCGATATAATTAAAATCTTGTGGCGTTTTAATTGTGACCGAATGTCAACGAGATCGCCATAATAAATAAGTACTATATGGAGACAAAGCCGGGATTGATTTGGAGACAGATTTGATAGCAAGAGGAGAGAGAGAGAGCCTAATAACAGTTAATCTACTGGTCGGAAGGGGGATGGGGGTGAGGGGAGGGTCTTAACCATTCAAAGCGATTTGCATTGTGTGGAAAAAAGATGTACGTACGTAGTATTAGGAAAATAGACTGGACTAGAATAGAATAAAGATACTCCCAGGTAAAATCACAGTGAAATTAACACGCAACTGTGCACACAATAATCGTATTAATAACAATGATTTTTTAACCGGGAACCATACAACACACACATTATATACTTGCATACATACATATATGTATAAATATGTTATATATGGGCATTATTTTGCTTTTGATATTATTATATACGAACTAAGGCTCTCTCGGGAGTCCGTCAATTTCCGCCCCGTCGAGTGAGTTCGCGTGATTTGGCCGGGCCATAAAGCGTTATATTGGTATAACCAGGCTGTAATCGCCGATTGTCGGCGCGCTCGTATATTAGGCATCTATATATATAATCCCAATATATATATATACACACATATGTGTGTGTGTGCTGTGTGGGAGCGCAGAAATCACAGCTTAATCAAATTTAAATTGATTGATTTCGATGTGGCCGTAAAGATTATAGCGAATGCTACCGCTACCGGCTACCGCTACACCGCACGCGGCTATAAATCGATTGATTCCTATCGCCGTCGGTCGCCCCCGTCCGATATGAGGCCGTTATACAATGTATAATAAGGCATATATACCATTTTACGGGTACCAATAAAGCCGGAGCAATTAAAAGCGCAAGAGGAAGTCGGGTTTGCACGGGTTTGGCGGCTTGTAATACTTGAGGAAAATTACGGCACTTGAGGGGAGGTGAAAGTGAAAGGTTCTAGAAGAAAACTTCTTCAATGAGCTGCTTTTTTGAGGGATATTAGCAAATCTCATTAGAGCTGGGAAAAGATCGAAATCTCTCTCGATCTTCTAAAAAAAATCGATACAAACGATTAAATAGAGGAAAATACAGTTTTAGCTTTACCAAATTAAAAATATCAATTCAGTTTTGGTTCTTATTCGCAAGTTAGCACTTTTTCCTCGCCTTAATATGGGGTTTACGATGCATTGAATCTTTCAGTCTTTAATCGATTATCGATCAAAACTAAATAAAATCGATTTTATCGATATTTAAACCGATTTTTACAAGATTTGAATCTCATTCAAATTGTTTGGTTCAAAATGGTTGTCAGTTACTGCTCTGTTTTTACTTTTCAATTAATTCTATAACACATATTTCTAGGTCTTAGGTATTAGAGTTTTACCCTTCATTTAGGAAGATTATTATAATTGATAAATAAATAATAGTAATAAATAATCAAGTATAAGAACTAAAAGATCTCTATTTAAGAAAAAGCTCTGCTCCCCTATTAAGCGTTATTGCGCATACGCAGCGTTGTCTGCCTAGCAAAGCCAGAAAAAATATTACTTATACGCCACCGCTGCCGCCAGAGCTTTGTTTTTTGCACATCTTGGCCAACTGCTTCCCACAACAACGAACTAAAGAGAGAGAGAGAAAAGGCAAACCAACAAATAATAGCGTAATACAGTGTAAACTGAACTAAAAATGGCCAAGACCGAGACCTTCGTCCGCGATTAGAATGCAATTAGTAGCAACAACAAAAAACGAAACAGACTACAGGGACAGCAAAAAAAAAAAAAAAACACAAAAAAAGTCCAGAAAAAAGTGCCAACATTGAGCTTCATTTTCATTTTCATTTTCAGTTTCAGATTCAACTTTTTGCTCGATTCCAATTCAATTTTTTCCCTGGCCGCCACAGTTTCGTTTTCAGTTAGTAGTTGTTTTTTCCTGGCTTTATTTTATTTTTTTTTTATCTGTCATAATAACTTCCGCTTCAGCGTCAACTATAAAACTATAAATTTCTGTTTCTGTTTCTGCTTCTGCTGTTGTCTCTTTATGAGCGTAAGAATAATTAGTGGGGCTGCTCTACACACACACACACACACACACACACACGGAGACTATATAGTTAAGTCTTTGCTTAACCCACATTGTGTGTGCTCGGGTCTCGGGGCACTTATTTTCGGCTAGAATTTTAGCGTGAAAAGATTATGGCCTCCGCGCCGCATTCGGGATATCAGACATCTAAGCATCAGGTAGAAAAATGCCCTGTCACCTGTCCAGTGGACTCTACTACAAATTTTGGCCAGCAAAAAAATTGTACGCTTTAGCCAAATAAATCAAAAATCCGCTTCTGCAGCTGCTGTTTTTTTTTTTTCTTCTTCTTCTGCTTTGTGTGTTGGCCATTAAGTGTTTGCTCAGCCTGCGGCTTAAACTCAATTGTTTGGGTTTTTTTTTTGGGGATATACTTATATATATATGTATATATCTTTTTTTTGGTATTTCTACGCGTTGGTTTGTATTTTTCTGCGTCGTAAAAATTGAATTTTGTGCTTGGGAAAGGCCCCAAGAAGAAGAAATAATATATATCGAGATCTGGGGGATAGGGAGTAATGGGGCATAATGAACGTGTTATATAATCGCGCAGCACATCAAAGTTCAATGTTTGCCATTGAGACGCTTCCAGCACTATCATATCACTCGGCGGGGTGTGTGTGATATTATGAAATACGAATGCGAATACGAAATCTTATCTGCCAGATGCTCTCTAGAGTCGGTAGCGGGAATAGGAATGGAAATAGGAATGGGTATGGGTATGGGAATGGGGAATCGGATTCGGATTCATCAGCCACGCTACGTGGCTGCGTCGGTCGGTCATATGGTGTCGCTTATCGGGTAGGGAGTAGGTAATTATTTGGCTATAAATAACAATAAAAACCTGATCATAAAACTGGCAGCAGCAGCAGCAGCGCCTTATCACAGGCGATGATCGTTGCCTAGCCACTACTGTGCTTTCCGAATTTTTTTCTTGTTTTATTTTATTTTTTTTGTAACTCTCTAGTCTTCATTTGATTTATGTGTTTCTTGTGTTATTTTTTGGGTGAAAGCCTCTGCTGAAGCCAAATCCAGCTCTCATTGCCTGCTACTTAGTGGAAAGTTTTGACTCCGGTTTACGATTATATTTGATATGATGATGATATGCTTCGAGCGCCTTGAAAACTCCCCATTCTAAAGGTTACAAGCAGCATGGGCGCTCATGTTAATTTCATTCACAAAAGAAACTCAACGTCAAAAGGAAAAAAGAAACATGCAAACATATAGTCATATATATATCTACATAAATGTCGGTCTATACGCCACTGGTGTGTATCGATGTAAACAAGTTTTGAATTTATTTTGTATTATTTTCGCCGCTGATCCATGGGCTGTGCTGTTTTTGTGGCTTATGCAATATGGAAGTTGGATTTAATCAATTGTTGGCGATGACATTTATATATAGAGCTCTGTTCGAATCATTCTAAGACATAGAATTTAGTCCAGAAATTAAAGGAAATTAAGGCAATTGATATATATATATATAAAGTATTTAATATATAATTAGAAAAAGTATTTATTTAACTAAGAAACATATCTTCAGCTTGAAAACCCAATGCCTTGCTGCCTTGTGATGAATTTCCTAATCAGAGGCCTTTATTATTATTAAGAAGAGTAAATGTCAGGTTAGTCATTAAATAAATATCTGAAGCAACCATAAATTGTAGAGCAAAAGGCTAAATTACGCTGCCCGACAGTTTGCGAGTTGTAAAAGGTGGCTAATCAGTGTGGCAAAGTTCTGGGAAATAAAACAAAATACGCTCGCGTAGATGGGGGCTTCCAGAGAATTCTATATTCAGAGCACGATTATCATGCGTTTATTTATTTCTATTTTATCCACTTGTTACCATCTTGTGGCTTCTGCTAACAAGCCTTGCTAACTTACTGGCTGGGCTCTTCTGCGAAATGCAAATCGAAGACGGCGACGGCTGACTGACTAATGGCACGTCGGTGTTCCAATTCAAATTGAGTGATTTCCGATCGACGATCGTTTTGGGCGAGGCTGTTTGTGTTGCCAACTTTAATGAAGCGATAATACGATACCAGCCAGCCCAGAAAGACAGACGCTCCAGTTCGGAGCCGCTGCTGCTGTGACTGCTGCTAATTTGCCAGGCTGAAATACAAACTAGGAGTATTTGGCCAGTGTATTAGCGCGTATGGGGTGTAAATATTTGCAAGTCTATTTGGCACTGGCCGTGCCAAGGAGGAGTCGACGTAATGCGAGGTACAAGCCACACATGGCACATGTCCACATGGGCACACGGTGCGGATGAGTAATAAAGTCAAGATGCTGTCTTATTGCCGCCAGCCGTCATTTATGAAGAAGCGGAGCGAACAAATTGTTGTGTAAACGATCGCAAAACGATATCAACAACAGATATATAGTAGCTATATGCGAGACAGACAGACGGACAGCTAAATTATTATCAGCATTGTGTTTTTTTTTGCACTGTACCGCCTGTCATAATACAACGTCAACAGCCTTTCCAAAATGAAAATATATCTGTGTATACATAAATGAAATATTTTACGAAAAATAGAATGAAATAAAAAATGATAGCAGAAACAGACAATACCGCCGATGTGCCTGGCGAAAGTTTTCACCTGTAAGGGCGCACCCGAAAAGAAACGAAACAAAAGGAAACAACCGATATATTATATATATATATATTGCAATCCATATCTATATAGGTATGCAGGCCAATAAATTAAGATTCCGACTTTCTGACCTGGTCGAGTCCATAATTTTAGTTATGGCCGTTTTTTTTTATCGCTTTCTCAGCTCAATTCCTGATTGATTAATGGACACGTCCATCGGGGCAGACTTGTTAAGTCATAAGATCTAGAACAGTTAAGCCCAGTCGATTCGGGCATTCGTTTTCATCTATTTTTAATGGTGTTTACCCTGCCTCGATAACTTCAGTGTCGCGCTTGAATTTATGGCCCATGTATATGGCCAATTTCCTGATCAGAAGGTACAGATCGATTTATTGACTGTCTTTTTCAAGACGTTTTTTGTTCCTTCATAATTAAGTAATTCCCAAATGAGTTAAGCAAAGCTGTTGAATAATTTCTTAATTTGTTGTTTAGGGGAGGCTGTGCTTGAAACAATTGTTTACACAAATATCTACTGATTGCAGCAGCAGTGGGGCAGGGGGAAAAATGCCTAGAATTCCTATTGAAGCCAACTGTGAATATATTCAGTTATATAATTGTTTAGTTTATAGTTTAATTGAGCAACACATTTTAATTGGCCGTAAAGCGTTGAAATAATTGTTCGGATATATATATATATATATATATTTTTTTTTTTTGGGGTTAGATAATCTAGGCGGGGCGGGTTAAGACTTAATTAAATAAAGCTGTGCTAATATAAGCGTGTTCTAATACCCGTTGTTACCGTTAAAACATTTTTCCCAACCAAGTACTGTGCGACTTTTTGTGCCATAAATATTTCATAATTAAAAAAAAAAATGTATATTGCTTGTTTCTGATTTGTATCTGAATCTGCTGCGGATGTATCGGCGGCGGCACTCTGTATATGTTTGCCTGTGTTTGCTGACTTTTTGCGGAAGTGCATTGATTTTCCACTCAAGTGGGCACTTGACTTGCCGCTGTCGTCATGAATTGATTTTCTCACCTTTATTTACTTAACTTTTTGTTGTTTTTTCTTTCTGTTAGTTCACTCTGCGCTTGAAAAATGTTAATTAGTTTTTTTTTTTCCCCCGCCGCAAGCACTTTTAATTAGAACTTGGTATTAGTATTTCTGTTCGTCAGTGGCAGTTGTTTTTTGTGTGTTGTTTTTATTGCCATTGCATTCGCCGTTTCTATTACTATTTCTATTTCTACTTCTAGGTGATTTGTTATCGTAACATTTATGCAAATTGCAATTGGAAGTGGGCAATTTGTGTGCGGATTTCCGCCTGCTGCAACGCATCTTCAACGTGAAAAAAAAACTCGAAAACCCGCCGGGGGTCTGTCTGGCATGGATCCCCCAGATAGCCAGATAGCCAGATAGCCAGATAGCCAGTGAAAGTTTTCTATGCTGATCCGGGGCGCCAGATGTGAGCTGCCTTTTTATAAGCCCCTTAGAGCCGTCTCCATTGGCAAGCTGCGCATGCGCGGCGACCGCTTAAATAACGCCCGTGTCTCCGCACTGCGCATGCCAAAATCCGTCGTCCGTGCGCTGTCCCCAGTGTGAAATCCCAAATTCGAATACTTGAAACGTATCCATCAGATACAGTCACATGGCCATATTTTTGCCCCGCTTAATGGCTGCTGCTGTGGGTGCTTGGGTGTGTGCCTGGGTATTTGTTTGCAAGTGTTGTTGGGGCGTAGGACCACCCACTCGCTTTTTGTGACATAAATAGTGCAAAGTTTAGGCAACAAATATATATATATATATCGAAATAATATTTAACCCACTTTAGGCAGTCAAACGAGGTAGTTGCTTATTTATTTCCGCTGCAAGAAATGCATCAGAGATAGGGCTCAAAGGGTGTTCCTTTTACTAGAGCTGAGAAATAACTAATTCTAAGAGCATCGATTTTGTCGATCTATTAAATCGAAAATACAATTTTATATTTTTCCAAACTTAAAAGATCGAATCTTCTAAATAAAACCAAAGAAATATTAATGATTAATTCGGTTTTTTCTCACCTCAATTTTTGATTGAAGTTTTCAACAAAATTGTTCGGTCAACAAGTAATTTTGTAAGCTAGGCTTAGAGAGTTTCTTAATTTACTTTGATGTTATTCATAAATTTAACAACAAAAATAGCAGACAACTGATATCTTAAGCTTTGGAGTTCAGAGTAAAAAAAAAATGGGGGGAACAACCCCATATTTGCCACGCCTACTTAGCTTTCGTTAGAATTGCCTAACAAAACTTCCACTTTTGTTTTGCATTTTTCTTGTTTGTTATTTTCTGATTTTGAGCCGCTTTTTGTTATTGTTGCTGGGGGTCCCACTAAGCCGCCGCAAAAGTTTATGCAATTTGTTTATTTTTTTTTGTTGCCTTCAGTCGCCAGTTGGTTTAGGTTTTTGAGTCGAAAGTTTGCCAAATGATTCTCATCGTCATGATTAAGACTTGCCGCCGACTTTTTGTTGTTTTGTTTTTTCGAAGTTGACTTAAAATGTTTACAAAAGTAATTAATGGACAGCTGAATCAAAAATGTTGAAACTTATTGTTCGTTAAAAGATCAATACTTTAATTGGTGTTTAGACTTTAGATTTTCACTGATTAAAATACACATTTTGTTGGAGCGTTTGTAATGCAATTTTGTGATCGTTTATCTAAAATATTTAGCAATTAAACAGTGCCTTTTATTAATTGGTATATTTATAGTTGTGTCTTTTCACATAGATATATCCCTTAAATGTTATATTTCTAATGACGCTGAAAAGGTCCTACCTCTGACATATACAAATTCTATCTCGATTTTGAAAGGTTCCATAAGACTTTGAATTATTCTAGGATATATCTACGGATATCCAACTTTTTTAGACAATAATTTTTTCACTTGGAAATTATATAATTTATACGATTTTCACAAATAATTTCCAAAGGACTTTTCAGAACTTTGCCCAACTCTTCGAGGAATTCACAACTCCCTTTACATATTTTCCCGCAATAAAAGAGACTTGTAAGCCGACTCTAACACTTACCGTTAAAGCTCCTCCTATACGTGAGCGTGAGCCACACACACAAATCCGAAGTGTGTGTGCGAGTGCGCCGCCCGATTGTGTGTGTGTGTGCGTGAGCGTTTGTGTGGGAAAGCCCAAAACAGGATGCGCCGCTTTGCCGCTTAGCGAAAAAAATCCACTTCCGTCTTTTAATGCGTTTCTGGCGTTTCTGTGTTTGTGTGAGCGCGTTTTTTATTTCGTAAATTATGATATTATATATACGCCTTGTTATTTGATGTTTGATTTTATTTTTTTTTTGTCGACAATTCAATGTAATTGTCTTTATTTTTTGAGGAGCAGCAAAAAAAAAAAAGGAAACAGTTCTTGATTTGTTTTCAATAAAAGCAGGAAGCACGGGTCAAATTCACGGCGGGGGCGAATGATTTACATTTCCGTTGGAAAATAAAAATTTGGAAGAGCCGCAAAAAAAAAAAATTAAATATTGAAACCAGGATATGTCACCAAAAAACAGTCACATTAATGTTAGGGACTCCCTCCGTTTGCCGTTAGCGTGTTTGATCTTTTTTTACGGTTTACTGTTTACGGTTTTTTGGTTTTTGCAGTTTCTTGGATAATTTTGTATATTTGTTTCGAGTTTTTCAATTTTCAGAGTGGGAAAAAGCACGACCAACTCGAAAACGCACTAAAACGGTATTAAAAGCCGAGACTAAAATTAACTTTGCAAGTAATTTACGATGCGACCCGAGGTCGCCGAAGTCGCTGCCGAAGTGACTGAGCCGAAGCCGAAGTCGCGGCCGAAGCGCTTGCCGAGGAGTTGCGAGAGCCGAAGTCGCGCGAGAGCAGAGTTCACTTCACTTTGGCTTTGCTGTGTTGTTGTTGCTGCTGCTGCTGCTGCGGGGGAGAGTCACAGTTCGTTGTTGCAGTCGCCGTTGTTGTTGTTGTTGTTGTGAAGATGCGATGCGAGATAATAAAAAAAATCAGCTGCTCGTTATCGCTCTCAGGCCGTGTTTTTGTTGTTGTTGGCGTTTTGGCGCTTTTCGTAGGGGCTGCTGGCGCTGGCGCTGGCTAAACGTTGATCGCTGGCCGTTCGCTTTGGGAATGATGTTGGCTTAAAGCCGACCGCTACGTAATATACGCTCAGATCCTGTTTGCATGCCGTCGGCGTCGCAGTCGATGTCGACGCCGGCAGTGGCGCTGGCAGCAGAAGAGCGGCGGAAAAGAGAGCGGGCGCGCACGGATCACGAGCTTTTTTTTCGGTTGTTTGCTTTTGGCCGTTTCTTCTGCCCAGCTTGGAGTGCTTGGTGTGAGTGTGTGTGTGTGTGAGCAGCGCAGCATCGCACTGTGGGCTACAATAAGTACAAAATATGCAATATTTGCTTGAGAACTCGTAAACTTACACAAATTACTTAAGCAAATATTAAGAAAGGAAAGTATTTAAGCAAATTGTGTTTAACATGTTTTCTTTAAAGCATTATCTTATTTATTTATTTAACATCTGATTGCGGGGTAGTTACCTCTAACCATTATCAAAGCAAATAATAAAGAGAAAAAAGGTATACGAGGAGATTATAAGAAAACAACACAAAAAAATACTTCCTACTAGTTTTTTAATGGATTAATATTTATTTACGTATATATGTACATTATATTTATTACTATAGCTATTATAAACCGAAGCCTGATTCTGGTAGTATTCTTAAATTGCCTTAAATATAATTAAGAATCTAATGAGAATAATACTACTCGTTTTGGGAAATGGTTATTATTGTACTTTTTATAAAATTCTGCTGGAAAATTCTGGACTTTATAATCTTAACTGGTTTCAACACCAAATTCGGAACGTAACAGTTGATATCAATGTGTTACTTCAGTCAAGGCCAATAGATATGACCTTGTTATGGATGAAATTCCCGACTAAGATAGGTCAGTAATATGTAGTGATGAAGAAGATAGGCTATCTTTTCAAAATAGCTATACTTTTAAGCCTGATACTAGTCTTTAGCAAGATCTTTAAAGATATTTTGTTTCACTTTTGTAATGTTACTTTGCCTTATTTCTATGCAAAATATTGGTTGGTATAAAATAAACTAGACCTAGGAATGCCCCTGCATTTGAGTTTATCGCCACAAGCCCCCTGGCAAATATCAGACCATGCTAGATAATAAACCCTGGTTATTTTCCACTGAACAGGAGCATACTATTGGAGTGGAGTTAATGCAGTTGGCTCCACTGTGCCTCAGTCGACGGCGCAGCATCGCCGAGAAGTGCGCCCCCGCGTCCGATGCGGCTTCGAACGTGTTCGCCGCGGGTTGCGGCTCGATCATCGGTGGGATTCACACGCCAGCCAATCGCTTCAAGCGGCGCTTTTCAACTTTCATTAGAAATTATCGGATGCCGACGCCACGCCCACTTTTGTGGAGTGAGCTCCTGTGTGTACTTGTGTGTGTGTGTATGTGCGAGAGTGTGTGTATGTGCGAGAGTGTGTGTATATTGCAAATTGGATTTAACGGCACCGATATCGCCACTTCCCCGTTCCCCCATCCCCTGGCCATGCCATTTTTTCCCCATTTTTTTTTAGCACATCTTAATTCAATAATTGCCGATAATTGCCGTTAATGGAAGAGATGAGACAACAATTGGCGCAACGCCATTGATAAATCGAGGGATATGTGTGGAATATGGGATAAATGAAATGTAAGTACACTTTGTATATGGAATATGGAACATGGAAAGCAGGATATGTGAAATACGAGATGGATAAAACAAAAAGGATATATGAAGTGCGTAATAAATACGTTACATAAGACAGGATCCGAATGAGGATCCATATAGATACCATGTAATAATTTAATCATGAGGTAAAGGACATATGAAACGTAGGTTAGGGAACACTGGATAAGAAACATGGAATATTATAACAGTGTAGAACCTAGGTGGGCACGCAGTGGTTCTTTTAGCTCCCGCTTTCCTTTGGAAGCATGGGAAATTGTAATACAAATTTAATACATAAATATATGAAACATATCCCAGGAGTAAAGCATGGTTAGGCATCAGATTTCAAGGTCCGGAGTCCAATAACAAAAACCATCCATGAAACAATCGGAAAATACAAGCAAAGCCAATGGTCCTGAACGATATAAGTATATTAGAAAGCAGCAGAAAGCAAAATGCAGGTCACAGGAATAGGCATACTTCGACTAGGGCAAACCGCAAGACGGCCAACCTGGCGGATACGTAATATGGGAATATAAGATGCAGATAATAGAACCCAGCAATCGGAGCACTGCAACTCTCATCACTTTTTGTGTGTCACTGCCACGGGGAGTGCGTCAATTGTTTAATGCAAAACAACAAACAAACAGATCGGCAAACAAAACAAAAGCCCCCATGCTTCGCCGATACATCCCCATATACCTACCTCCCTCCCATATACACACACACACACACACACACACATACATATACCGCCTTATAACCATATCCCATGGCAATTGAGCGAAAAAAACAAAAGCCAGACGAGCCATCAAGCAATTTTTTTTATCGTTTCATTTTTAATTTATTAATTATTTATTTGTTTGCTTAAACGAACGACGTTGTCGTTTATTGTTGTCTCAATTTCGGATCGGTTTTCGGCTTTTGGTATTCGCTTTTCGTCATCTTACCCTGACGTCACAAGAGCATCATCATATACATATATACATATGTACATATATGTATATGTATATGGATAAACAGATGCGGGCTTCAGCCAAATACAACAAATTGCGAATCTCTAAGCATATCCGCAATGTTTTGGCCTTCTTCGTTCGCCAGAATCTGCTTGAAATTCGGTCTATAGAACGTTTGCTTTTGGGCTGTTGCCGCTTTGGGTTTTTGGGTTCATTTCTGGTTGACTGTTTTTATGCCAAAAGTCTAGATACTTACCTATTCGGTTGTGTAAATAAGCTTAAATGAGCTATTGGGCGACAAGAGGTTCGTTAAACTCATGTATCAAGGTCATTTAATAACCCATATTATGCTCTCAAATTTGTTAAGCTCTTTTATTGAACTAGTATGTAGTAGGGGAATAATTTATTTATTTATTGATTTAACTTAACAAGAACAATTAATACATGCCTTCCTTGGATTAAGTTTAATTTATAAACTAACTTTTCTTTGAATCTCAATGGAGATCGGCATGTTGAGAACTTTTCTAGTGAACCGAGAAGCAACCTTGCCAGCTCTGTATTTAAGACATCAGAAGAGTGTGCACGTTCCACTGCGTAATTGATCCTAATGGAATAATACAAAACTGCAGGCCTGCCTTAAACTTGTCGACGTCACAAGGCGGACAAACAGCACAGCGCTGCGTTGTTTATCAATCTTGTGTGTGCCCCCTCCCATGTGTATGTATATAGATCCACACGGATCGCAGGGGAAGACAGTGGACTGGTTGGTGGTGCCCCTCGTTTAATTGTCAATTTATTTATTAGACAGCGCGATTCATGCAACGTCCCGCCTCCACACCACATTTCAATTAAACACCCAAGACCCAATCTGCACTGATCTGCCCCAAGCTGACTTTGTTAAGATCGACTGTGTATATACACTCAAAGAATAGCCATACATACATAACGGAGAGCGGACTGATTCATTTGGCCTCCTGAATGCGTCACCCGGATGCATGTATGGGCTATTGGCTATTAGCTATTTGGGGGGTAGACAGATCTTTACTTCCAGCTCCGGCCATATACTATAATGGGTTATGCAATTATAACGTAGACACACCACATGATAGCTGTAACTACGTACGATGGGGCGCTAATTGGAGGCGCGACACGTGCAAATTCATACATACATCCCATATACGATACTCTATACTAGATTCTATATTTCGTCCGAACAGCAGCTTTTTCGCCACCCATTAATCAAATCTGTATGAAATTGCATAACCTCCCACTCCGACTACCGCCTACCGCCTACCGCCTCTAATGGCAATGACAAGAAAAACCCCCAAAACAAAGACGAAATCCTCACCAGTCATCACAAGGTACTTAACTCTTCTCAGCCTCTTATGGCAGGTGGCTGACTAACGCGAAAGATAAACCCGCTCCCAGATAAGATAGACACAGACGAACTTCTCCAACTCGGTCGGTTCGCGGTTTATGGAAGAATTATTTAAATCTCCGCCAGATTGGAATGTGTTTGGAATGTAAACTAGTTTTTCGGGGCAGGCAAGTCTGGAAGAAGTTTTTAGCTGTGAAACAAAAACAAAAAAAAAAAAAACCAATCAAGATTCCAAATGAGCTATAAAGAACCTGGAAGCGTTCTATTACCTTATGTATGATCAGAGCTTACAGTACTTAAGACTGACTTCAATATCCTTTTAATTTTCATATTAAAAAGGGAGTATAAACTATTTCGTTTGAAAAAATTACAATTAATACTTTACTTTACTTTAATAGTGAAGTATATGGAGCGGATGAGTCGGATAATACTTTTGTATAACAAAAATATCACGTTCAATATCATTTCGAAAAAAAAGTAAAGTTTGATCTATCGAAATCTAAAATATATCGAAAAACATCGAATTTATCGTTGAAATATCGATATTATCGAAATTTGAACAATTATTGAACAAGTTATTTGATTTGAAACCTTATACGTTACGTCTTTATATCTCCTAGCTGAAAGTAAGGTAGTGCTTTCCTTTGGCAGAGTCAGATATGTCAAGCAGAATATCGAAATTTCGCGCATATATCGCAATGTTATGTTATCGATTTACTTGTATATTTTATACAATAGGAAGTTTATTTATTTTGTATATATTTATACTACTTATGTATATCTATGTTACATCTTACGTAACGCTAGAAGGATTTTTAGCAACTATATGTAGTTTGACGGCAGATCTAAGTATTTCCTAGTGCCAAGTTAGATTTCTAAGTTAAAGACCTAC
This sequence comes from Drosophila baimaii, assembly GCA_018874675.1. NCBI lineage: Eukaryota > Metazoa > Arthropoda > Insecta > Diptera > Drosophilidae > Drosophila > Drosophila baimaii. The sequence continues at coordinate 8,223 of JAEIIU010055618.1, read as the reverse complement.
AAAGAACCCTAACACTCTTTTAACTATCTATGTATGTGCCATGTTCTTTATTTCTGTCAGTGCACCGAGGTCTCTTCTGACTAAGCCAGCCAGAGATCTGCGAGATCTGCGAGATCTGTGAAATCTGTGGGTTCTTTCAGAGATAAGAGTGCGTTAGAATCGGTAGGCTCTGCTCCTCTTCTTGGGGCGCGTTTCTATTGTTTGTGCTTGTGTTGTTTGGCTTTAGCAAATTGCAAATCACTTTATGAGCTCCGCGAACCATAAATCTATTGCCGCGAAAGCGACAAAAAACCGACAAAACCGACAAAATGCGACAGAACGCGAGTCAGGGATATGCGTGGCATGTGGGTCAGACTGGGATGAATATACGAGTATTTGCCTTTGGCGCCCCCGGCTGCCGCACTTGAATATTTTTATATATATTTTTTTTTAATAACCTCCTCAAGTTCACTGCCTTGTATGTATCATCATCATCGGTATCATCATAATCATTGTTTACTATCCAGGCATTTCATCATCTGGAGCAACATTCGATTCGATTTCGTTTTCCTTTGCTTTTGCGCGTCTCGCACTGCCGTCCATTCATTCATTCATTAATTCAATCAATTAATAATGGCTAAGAACAATTAACACTTGGCCAAGCACTCACACAGCTGCAGGGCGGAGACCGCACTGCGCCGGACCCAATTGGTTTACAGCCGCCTCGATCCAGAGATCCGTCGATTCACCGATCGAACTCCAATGCGGCATTTCTGTGCCGGATCGGATAACTCCAGTTCCTGGGATCAGGGGAGTGGGAGTTCGCTAGCGGTTTTTCATCTATTATTAAAAAATATTTTGAAGTCCACAAAGTGGGAGAGTTACGGTGCTTGACTGTGGCATGCCCAATGTGTGTGGTACTTTGAGCTTTGAAATAATAGAAACTCATGAAGAAAATTCCACTTTTGTATAAGTTATTGCGATCATAGAGAATTAATATGTTTGGCAAAGCAAATGATTGGTTTATTAGCACTTAAATTAATTGTGAATAATTATTAATTCATTAAATTGCCAGCAGATTTTGCATTTTTATTTTTAAATCTACCAGAAATTCCTTCCAACATCATTTCTTTGATCATTTTGTGATCAAGTTTGTGATATTTAATAGTAAAATAATTCAAGATGTTGACTAAAGATTTGATTGCAATAATTGTTAAAATTATGTTTATAAATATTTAAGAACATTATTATATTAAATTCTAACATATCTTAAATTTAATTCTTGAAGCTGGCTTACTTAGATCATGTAGGTAATTAATTTTTAATAAAAGTGAAGGCTAGTGAGAGGGAAATATGTAAAGCAGAGATAATAAGATGATTAAAATGTATGTATGTGTTAATTTTTTAGTTGATTATAAGTATAATTTGTAGTACTCTTTCTAAATATATATTTCTTGGTGTATTTACCTATTGTTGTAAACAAATTTTTAGGCTCGGTTCAGTATCGATATATTTATATTTTCTATCATTCCTAAGTGATAAGATTAAGGTTAAAATTGAAAATAAACAATAATATTATTACAGAAACCAAAAAAATTCCTTAAAAACCCTCAGTGGACGTAGCATAAATGGAACGATTTTCGGAGAGGTAAACAACTTATTTTATAATCAAAAAAGCGAGTGAATCATTATTTAATAACGCAATCTATACGTTGGAGTGCGAGTACTTTAGTTTCAGATTTAGCGTTTGATACAATATTCTAATTAATTTTTGTTTATGGGTGGCAAGTACGTGAGATCGAGTGTCTGAATCATTGTTATAAAAAGTAAATATCATTATTATAAGGTGGAATTTTGGCACATACATATATTATATTATATTATTTAATATAATATGTTCATGTATATATACATAATTATATGCTATTATTGCTTACTTTATATAATAAAACGATTCTTTATATAATTATAAACAAATACAGATATTTAAATTCAATGTAGACATAGAAAGATGATTTTTAATTTTATATTTTTGGTTAATCCACAAAATTGGGTTCTCTTTTCAGCTTCAAAAGTCCTATAATGTAGGCCTAGACTGTATCTTAGCGCTTGCGAACCCGATACGAATGTAGTGCCAATAATAATAATGCCCAACCCAGAGAAACCCAAGCAAACCCAAGCAAACCCAAGCAAACCCACTGGGAACCCACTCACGATCGCGAGCCAAGAAGTCCACAAGACGCAACGGTAAATAGGTCTAGATAGATCGGGGGCCCGACTCGGTGCCGAAGCCGTCCGATCCGATCGGATCGGAATGAAACGGATCAGAATGGATGGGAACGGATCGAGGTGGCCTAGCGGGACGGAACGGTCGCTTTGAATCATTAGCCAGCCGCGGAGCAGCCATCAATCTTCCAATTGTCTTTGTCCACAGACCAGCATTGCTTGGCTTAGCGCCTTCGATCCGAACCGATCCGATCCCAGTCGAATGCGAGGCGGCACACGAAACTAGTGGGGAAAGACCCGATATTGAATAGTTGAAAAATACTAGATACTCTTGCGGCATGGGGTGGGCAAAACCGATGGAAATGGGAATATATAGTATAGTATTTATATATATGTTGCAAGGCGAAATAATGGTTTGAGAAAGCAACATTTCCAAAATGGAAAGTAGAAAATAAAAACTAAAACAGCAGGAAAATTGGATAACAGAAAGGGATTATTGAGAACACTGGGATCCTTGAGATCCTGGTTAAAAGAAATACTTTAAACACTTTGATGAACCTTGAATTATTTTAATGGCTGACATTTAGATAGTTATTTATTTATTTTAATGGCTTCTTTACCATAATATAATGAATACATCCCTAGTGAGTTAAGAAGTTACCATATAGCAGATACATTTTAAACTCACAGTAAATATTTTGAATTTAATTAAAATATCTTTTTAATTTTTTTTTTAGGGCTTTAAGTTTATCTACTTACTCCTTAATTTTTCAATGCAAATTAGGGGAATGCTGACAAGGTAAAGATCTTCTAGAAGTAACTATTTCTTAGTATGATAATAAGACTATTTGGATTATGTGTTAAAAAAATTCTAGTTAGATATTAGCAAATACCTTAAAAAACTAATGTTTTTAAATATATATGTATACATTTCTATAATCCTACAACTACTATACAAATCTCGAATAAGTTTCACATATATAGCTTTAAAATGTTTCGTGGGATCAGCCATGAATGCAAACTCACGGACAGCGGACAAGTCCCTAAAGATCACCAACATCCCAGTATCAACTTCTACAAAGCTAGGTAGTTTACTAAAAGAAAAAATATATCATTATGTTCTGAAAGCTAAGAAACATATCTAAAGTAAGTTTCATATTAATATATTTAAAAAGTATCGAGAAATTCGGCATGAATGCGAATTCTCGGACAACGGACAAAGTACCGGATATTGTCTCCCAATATCACCAACATTTCAATATCTTCTCTACAAAATTGGATATTTTATTTTAAAAAATATTTGTATCATTAAGTTCCTAAAAGTAAGACACAGCTCTGAAATAAGTTACAAATAGATAGCCCTAAAATGTTTCGAGAAATGTACAATAAATGCAAATTCCCGGACAGCTGTCAGAGGAACATACAATTCTCCGAATATCACCAACTTGGGGCTGTCACCGTAATACCCCGATCGAGGGTATGTAAATAAATATTATTGAAAACCGGCAAGGCGGCAAGGCGGCGACGGCGGTTGAGACGTGGATCGAAACAGCCAGAAACCGCTTGGCGCCGGTTGAAACTAGAATCGGTGGACCGTTCGCCGGCCCGGCTCAGTTCGGTTCGGTCGGGTTGGGTTGGGTTAGGTTGAGTTGACTCGACGCGACTGAGTTAAGTCGGGCCAAGTTGGTTATCAGCACATTAAGACGATTTGCTGGCATCGGATATCGGCCACCGACCATCGTCCAAAGCTGACCAGCAGCTGGCCAAAATGTGACACCATTTGTGCTGATTTACCGACCTGCTGCGCACCTGACAAAGAAACAGAACCGCCGAGGAAGACCCCCACCAAAGGCCATGGGGCTGCAGAGGAACTGCATTAAGCCTGCTTAAATATGGGACGTACTTTCGTATTGGCCAGGATCACGACTTGGTTTTACCTGGTAGGAGCAGCGAACTTGGCAGAAAGGCTTACTTTGGGATTATTTTTCAAAGAAGTTTACTTAATTAATATTTAATTATTAAATAAATAATTTCTAAAGAAAGAAAGTACTTTTTCCAAGGAATAAAGTAGGTATGTCAGAAAATAATTATGATGATCGATGGTCTATTCATATTTAACGAGATATATAAGTCGATATTTTAACTTTGCGAAATTTGTGCGATAAGTCGATAGTTCCTTTTTATATAATATATCGAACTGTGTTATTAATGTGAGGAAAAAACTAAGTATCTAATTAAAAACGTATTTATAAAGGTGTTTTAAATATGGTCGATGATAAAAGACAATTGAGCTAAATAACATTTTCAAATTTTTGTTTAACATCGATGTTTTCGATATTTTAAATTTCCATAAATTAAACTATTATTGTTTGAATAAAATAAAGAACTAACAAAAAACGTATGCTTATATTACTAATGATAAAATAGGACAAATGGATTTAATATAATTAACATTTTCTGATATTTGTTTGATATTATTGATAATATGGACTTTTTATTTTATCGATATTTTTTTATCGATATTTAAAATTGATAATCGATATATCAAGCTTTAAGATATTTGGTATATAATATTGAGCGCGATATCCTTGTCGATATATAACGTGAAACTTTTCTTGTCAATAAATGTACATCCTAAGGTTAAGCAATTTGTTAGTAATATTAAGGTTACAAGTTATTTGTAATTTCTTGTCCAATCATTGACTAAATAAATAAAAGAATTTGTAAATATGGGCTTACCTCATTTAATTATTAAAATTCATAAGCAAAAATGTTATTTTTAGTAATGATCTCTTAGAAAGTAGTAAAATCACTTGGGCTTACACTTTTACTTGGAAAATGTTATAAAAATAAAAGAGTTTTGTGATATTTCGAATTTCTATAATAATAAACCTATATTGTATTTAACATAACAATAATAATAATCTCAGTTATAAACAATGTTCCTTTGTCTTATTTTATTCATAAGTATAAGCTTCTAGGTCACTTGCATCAAGGGTAGTAAAATATGATGGACATCTTTATCAGGATCTCCGAATATTTCTCAGCCTCTTTGTGGCCATACCCGTTGGCAATAATAATGTCCGTCTTAGCTGGATTTGTTGCTTTTTTTTTGTTGTTGCTGCGTACCCACAGGCCAATGCGAAAATCGTGTCGCATAATTTGCAGTGAACCGCAATCGACATAACTCATACGCCGCGTGTCCCAAATGGAGGTTAAGAGCCAGTGCAGTCGGTGCAGTGCCAGTTCCAGAGTCTATAAATAAATCTTGCAATCGCTAACTGCAAACTGGTCTGTCCACCTTCGGTTCGGATCCGATCCGATTGGACTCCGAAAAAACCGATCCGATCTGAGCCGATGCAGTTGCATGACGAAGAACGGCCAAAAGCGTCGCCTTACTGCTGTGTGTGTCTGTCTGTGTGTGTGTGTGTGTGCGACGATGGTCAAGGACGTACATTAACCAGGTTCCACTGTTCCGCGGCGCAGGGAGCAGGCGCGCGGGTACAGTGAAGACAAAGGCCAGGCAAACAATTACATAAGCTCGACGACGACAGGTCGTTTGCGCTATTAGTCGGAATACCTGAATGAACGAGTGGAGTAAACAATGAGGCAAGAGTAGGAAAAGAGTTATTAAAAAAAATGTTGTTGAAGACGAAATCAATTAAAATATTATCATTATCAAGCCACAGACGAGGAAGGCAGAACGTCGAATAAATGCCTCGGACAGTTAGCAAATTCAACGAAAAGAACAGAACTTAAATGCAAGCGACAGGTTAATTATGTATAAGGGAAGGTTACATTCTATTTTATTTTCAGAGCTTAATTATGAAAAATCTGAAGTTAAGTCGTGATTAAGAAACTTCTTGGAGATAATGTCTATTTTATCCTTCTATAATTGTTCTTTTGTATTTACATTCTTAAAATTACTATACTAAGATATTGATGGTTGGCTAAAATCTGGACCCTTTGTCGGTCTTTTTGAGTCAATGCTTGTCACAGTACCGAACTAACAATTAAACTGAAAAATAAATAACATATATAAAAAATGTATAATAAGGAAATTATTGTGAATATAAATATATAAATATTTTAAGCAAAGCTTCCACAGTTAAATGAGAAGCTGATTGTAAGACGAAGTTCCCCTAGCTCCCAATGAACCATTATTAAAACCAAAATAAAAATAAATATTAATTAAGCAAAAATTAAACGAAGAGCAAGACAATCAAAGGTTAAACTTAAGACAAAGAGGACTGTATATTGTGAAAACAAATATAAATTAATAAAACAATTAAGTCTCAATCAATGCTAAGACGTTGGGAAGATCAAGGTAAATGTAAAGAAAACAAATATAACAATTTATTAATCTTAAGCCGAATCCTGGTTACATTTTTAAATCTAAAAAATCTATTAGTTGTAGCTTATATCTTCCCTAACTTTGTTGTGAGCGAAAGGGTAAAGCAACTTCTTCTTAATTAATTCCTTATTAATGTAATTCTCTTATTAAGCCCTTTTACAAAATAATTTAAAAATATTTCCTTTTTAAATATGTGCCTTATTGAGTGATTTTTTCTAATACAAATCTTATGAGAGAAGAGTTATTATACTTCTGGAAAAGTGAGGATTAAATAAAGATTTTAAGTATTAATAATATATTAATAATCAAATACTTCTAATATCAATTAATGCTGGATATGGAAAATATTATCTCATAATTTAGGGGACTAATAACATATAAAAAGTGTGATATTAAAGATATTGATGCTATAGAATTGCTCTTGATAAATTATTTAATAAGAGAAAAAAAACCACAACAAAGAACTATTTTGTAATATATACAAAGCACTTATTTCTCAAGTCTCTGACTAAATAAACAATAACACAAAATAATGTAGAAACAGAAACGAAGTTTTTCTTTATGTGAATTATGAAAAAATGCGGCTCCACTCAAGTCATAATAATAATTAATTGATTTGACGAGTTGGGCCGCCGATCTTAATGGTACAACCTTTCTAAACCGTTTCTTGTGTTTTTATTTTGACATTGCTCACTTGGCTGCTTGGCTGCACGTGGCGTATGCGCAATATTCTGTGGTCAGTGCTCAGTCTTCGGTCGTCGGTCGTCGGTGGCCACTGGGGCGAGTTCGATATCAAAATCTTGAATTAACTGGCAGCTGCCACACCCCGAAAACAAGAATGTCGCTTTTTGCTCGGATCCATTTCAATTGCAATTTTTATTTCATCGCCCGGGCAGCGACTTTTTTTATGCCACATTTTATTGGCCAATTGGGAGCTTGGTTTTTGTGTTGTTTTTCTCTTCTTTTCTGTTGTACTTTTGGCAAGGCCTTTAAAAAACGAACAAACTGATCTGCTCTGTTTCAGTTAATTGTATATTATGTTGTATATTTTAGTATTTTGTAAATGTTAAGGCTCATTAAGTTATCAGCCTTTCGTCCTTCTCACAGAGCCTGTTTGTTCAACATTGTGGTATTTTTGGCATTATTCCTAAATCAATTTGAAGGTAAGCTCCAGGTTTTCCTCTACTAATTGAAAATTTTTCTTTAATTAAAAAAACAATTACAATAAACTTAATTTTGTAAGTAAAATATTGATATAATTTTGAATAGAATGTATTTATATTTCGCAGAAAATAATTATATAAATAAATCAATGTTTTAACATTGCGATACATGTGCGATAAATCGATATACTGTTCGATATATCGGACTGAGGCAACGAAGAGCCTTAAGCTAAATATAAAAAAAACAATAATTTAATTTATTCTTAGAGACGTAAGTGTGTTTAAAAAATACAAGAAATTAAATATATTTTTGTATAATTGTCTGATATTATTGAATATATCGATATTTTAGTATTCAAAAACAATAGTTATTTAAAATATCGATAATTTCATTATTTGAAATATCAATATATCAAATTAGAATATATATTTGATATATTTATACCCTTGCAGGGTATTATAATTTTAGTCAGAAGTTTGCAACGCAGTGAAGGAGTCATT
>JAEIIU010055616.1:0-14549 GCA_018874675.1 Drosophila baimaii | reverse complement strand
GCGGCTCTTGTGCAACCCCTGACATTGAGAAATGAAGGAACCACCAGGGCGGCGAGGGTGGAGGCGGAGGTGGACAGGAAATGACGGCTCACTCGGCCGCCATTCAACTGCACATCCTCACCCCGAGCGGGAGACATATTTTGTTCACCAGCAACGGCGTCGACGGCGTTGACAGTTTCAGTTTCAGTTTCAGTCTCAGTTCCAGTTCCAGGTCGCAGTCTCCAGGCTGAGGTTTTCCCAGCGCAGGAGGCGGCGGCGGCAAAGTAGAAACGGATTCCAACAATGCACCGGGGCCGTGTTAATAGAAACGTTTTCGAGATTCGATAGAACCGAGAGAGGCCGAGGTCCAAGCGGAGCCAGCGACAATTTCCGGGAACTCCATAAAAATAGCTAAACGTGCAGGGGCCGCCCAGAACAGCTCCTCGGTCCGACTCGGCTAGGCTCTCTGGTTCTCGCCCTGCCTCTCCCTGGCTGCCTCCCTGGCTCATTTCATTTCAATTGACCTCCGACTGCTGGCATTCTGTTTTTTTTGGCTGCCCAGAAAATAAGAAAAAAAAAAAAAAAGGGAAATTCACTTTCATCTTTTCAATAGACAGCCGAAGGCTGGCGAACACCCAAAAAGGCAGCAGCCAGGACGATGATCAGCTGTGGGTCCTTTAATGTCTAAATTCCCGAGGCTGGATTCTTGATGTGTCATACCGCCCAAGTATTGACCTGCTGTGCGGAGCTGCGAGCTCCGAGCCGTGATCTCTGATCCTTTTAGGCTCCTTTGTCTGCTGCAGCCTCCTAACTGTTTCGGCTCGTCGTCCTTTTACCTTCCTTCGTTCCCTCCTCGCCTGTGCCCTCTGGCACTTGGCTCTTTGTGTGCCGTGTAAATATTTTCCCAGCATCCTGCAAACGTTTTGACAGTTTTTATTAGATCAAAAAACCGGCTACAAGTGGCGTGTGATAAATTGCGGCCAAAATGTAGCCAAGAGAGAGTGAGTGAGAGATGGGCCAGCCCAGATATAGGCACACACACACATACGGGCGGGGAAAGGTGGATCAGGATCTAGGAATGGAAAGGAGGAGAGGATCAAGTGTCGCTGCTTACTTGGCTTCCCTTTTTATTGTCAGATAAGTCCTGACTTTTACACACGCACACACATAGCCAGTTGAGTGCCGGCAATTAGGCGGTCCCAGAGTCCTGGACCCTGGAATCCTCAACCCGCAACCCTCAACCCTCAACACTCAACCCTCAACACTCAACACTCAACACTCAATACTCGACACTCTCATCTCAAATCCGCTTAACCAACTGAGGTTTCCAGACATTCCAACCTTTAATTACTGAAACAATGGGCTTCTATTAAGTACTATATTAGGTTGTACTATTTATCTAGAGAAACTCCCTTTAAACTGGCATTCCGGGGGACATCTTGAACTCGATACCAAGTGGTTCTTAATAAGAGATGGTAGGAAATATCGATATTGTTTCGATCTATAAGTCTATAGCTTATTGTTGCGGTATTCCGATATTATGTTTGATATATTGAACTGTGCCCAAAAAGAGCATAGGCTGGGTTTAAAGCTAATAAATAAATGTGGTTTTAAAGATGTTTAAATATTAAATAAATAAATTCAATAACATTTTCCGATATTGGTTCGATATTATCAATATAATCGATATTTTAAAATAAAAAGCGATATTTTTCAACATAGAAACTGTATGATGTATTAAACCTAACGATATGATATTAGCGCAATATTGTTATCAATATATTATACCAATTTCAATACTTCGAGATTCGATAGAGATAGAGAATTGTACTATTTTTTCGATATATTACATAATTTTTTGATATTTAAAAATTCGATATATCAAATTTTACGATATTTTCGATATGTTATGATATTCTATTATATAAATATTATATAAATTTTCAATATTTAAGAATTCGATATATGCAATTTTACGATACTTGCGATATTACATAATTTTTAAATATTTAAAGATTCGATAAATAAAAGTTATCGATATTTTTTAATATGATATTGAGTGCGGTTATTTTTTTATCGATATAATATATAATTTCATAATTTTTAATATAATTTTTCAATAATTAAAGCTTCGATATATACAAGTTTATGATATTTTCGATATATTACATTCGTTTTCGATGTTTAAAAAATCGATAAATGAATCGTTAGTATATTTTCACTATGATATTGAGCGCGATATTTGTATCGATACATCATATCGAAGTTTTCCTGCCGCTCTACGTCCCTATTCCAAGCCCCAGCCCTTTGGACAGCTCCAAGCCTCGGACCATAACTTATCATCGAGTGTCTGTCCAAGCTGGGAGTCCCAGGCCGAGTGATTGATGAACTGTGCCGGGACACTCGGCACACTCACGGCTCAAATATGCAGGATCCCCGACGGAGATCGAACCCCAATCGAGATTGCCAGCACAGCAGGCCAGAGACGAACGATCTCAACTATTTGGCTCATAACGTCCAGTTTGGAAATTTCCAGTCAACAGTCCGCAGAACAGGATGCAAAATTCAAGAGTGATCCGGAGGGTGGACGAAGGTCTAAGCCAATGTCTGAGCCTCCACCGGCAACTGTGCCGTGACATCGATGAGCTGGACCAACTGCTCCTGGAAGACGAGTTCCTTCGGGATCCACGGGCCCAGTGGCTGCTCCTCGACAACCAGAGAGACTCTGAGTGTGTGGACCGCAGCTCCTCGTCTGAGGGTACGAGCCAGGAAGCTAGGTCGGGTGAGTAGGTGCCCTCCTCTTCGGGGTCTACGCAAGTTTGTATAACTATGTCTTCAGGTGACTCGAAAAGTGGCTATCAGAGGAAGCATAGCAAGCAGTCGCCCGTGAGACGTCGCAGTTTCAGGGCTGGCCTTGTCCTGTCACACCCTGCCAGGAAGATAACCCCGAAGAAAGGATATTCAAAGGGGTGCCAGAGAGGGATCACAGCTAGGGAATGCCTTGGGATCGACCGCCGTGCAATCTTGCCCACAGACTTCCCACAACCTCTCAGATCCATCTGAGATTCGTAGGATTTCTGCTGCGGCAATCTGTCCACCACGAGAGAACCAGGGAATGCGATGCGGCTGATGGCGGTGGAGTTGCCGAGAGGAAGTGTTGCGCCACCTCCACCATCCACCCGGCTTCAGCCCCAGCTCCCTCCCAGCTCCATCTCCATCTGCAGCATCCGTGCTGCTCTCGTTATTGTTATGAATAAGTTAATAACATGGCGGAAGGCTCCTTTGTCGTGGCCCAAACTACAACCAACAACAACGCAGGCAGCGCTTATTAAATGATTGAAGCCGCAGCAGCCTCTGGTGGGACTCTCTGTTACCGGGGCCCCAAGCTCTGAGGGGCCCCCATAAAAAAGGTGGAAACCTGGTTCTCGTTTTCTCTGCCTGCCTTGTGGAGGCTGCTTTTTTTTTTTTCTTCCTCCTTTTTTTTGCGAAGAGCGACCGCTGACCAGCGACCACCATCAATAACACAGCCCGGCGACGGGCTCGGGCCATATTTATGATTTGTTAAGCAACGCCGAACGTGCGAAAGGATAATCACAAGCGCCTGCTGGCACGCCCCCCNGGGGTCGTCGTCGCATCCTCGTCTTCGTCGGCGTCGTCGTCGTCGTCGTCGTGTGTGCGGCATTTCCAAAATTGAGTCAATGACTTTTATTTTTACGACTGCTCCCTGCTCCCTGCCTCCCGAAAGATGGTTCCTCGAGGGGAGAGGGAGAACTGCATCCAAGTCTCTCGTTTTATGGCACTGCGAATTGAGCTATTAGAGGGGAAGGGCATCATCATAGTATAGTTGTGGGCACCTGCTCAGCGTCCACTCGAACTTTGACCACCGGCGACGCTGGGCAACGCCCTCGCCACCCAGAGGCCCACCTCGGTGCTCCGATCTCCGATCTCATCCACTCACGACACCAATTATGCACTACACCAAATATGTGTATGTTGTACAAATCAGCTCTTGAGTTCCAGGCAGCTCTTGAGTTCATTTTGGGCAGCTGCCAAGGGGAAAGGTAAGGCGGCAAGGAGAGGCAGAACGGCAGGACAGCAGGGACAGCTGGCCAGGACAACACGCTTGCTTGGACACCGAATTGGGGAGAGAGAGCTGTGAAAATGCCAGGCTTCTTTAATGAGCGCCGGCTTATCAATGGTCGCCACACATTCCCATTCCCAATGCGATTCCCCCCCCCCAGTCCCAGGCTCCAGGTCCCATTCCCAGCCAGAGTCTGATGATTGTTAACCTTTTGATTTTGCTGGGAAGTGCGGGGGGGAAGGGCATTAAAAAACGTTAACAAGCTGCGTAGCGCCGTCGGCGGCGTTAATGTCGAAATTGGCGCTGGCCCAGGAATGGCAGCGATCGTCGTCGATGGCCGGGCCGAGGGGCAGGAGCCAGGGCTGCCTGGGACCTGGACTGGGACTCGGACTCCGACTTCGACTCCGACTCAGACTGAGACTGGGACGAACGTGTTTCTTAATGAAACAAAGCTTGAATTTTAAATGAGCATCATAAAGAACAATGAAAATGCACAACAACAAAGCGAGCGACCGGCGATCGGGACAGCGCGAAATAAAAGCGCAGAAATGTTAAATAAACAATAAAAAAACAATCCGCAGTCCGCACTCCCCCGCGGTGCCCCCGTCGCGGAGTCTGTCAAACTCTTTGGGCCGGATTAAGCGCGGCCCAGAGATGGATATGGGATGCGAGGGATCTTAGCCCAGATCCGATTCCGAGCCCCCGAATCCCAGGCGGTGGAGCAGAGCCCAAATCGGCGGGGGGAGAGAGAGAAGTCAAGCAGAAGTGTCTCCATTGACGCGGCGACTGTTTGATGCCCTTCCAAATATATATTATTTTAATCAATTTATTTATAATTACCATAAATCGTACTATAAGCCAGTCAAAATATAAATTAATTAATACAAATAATTAATACAAGAAAAATAAAAGTATGTTTGCTAAAACTGATGAATATTGGAGGAATACAGCTTAATATATATAGCATATACTGTACTTCCTCTTCTGACAAACTATATGTGTGGGATCTGGCTTAATAGACTATATATATGTAGATTAAATTAAACAAATACAGGTGGCTAATAAAATCCAAAACAATGAATAATACAACAAGAACAACAGCGTTATGTATCTTCTTGTTATGTATAAATGTAAATATTAATTCGAAAACTCTTGCCAAATAAATAAAAATATATTATCCACAAGCGGAAATGTATTAGAAAAAAAATTAAGTCTGCTTAGTATGTTTTCTTAATAAATAAGTATTTAATTTAAATAAAATTTTGAAGTTTCCAATATAATCAAAAAGGTAGCTTAATTATTACAACAAAATATAAGGGATTTTGCTAACTTGGTCTAACTAATGATAAATACATACGTTGGTGGAATCGAAACAGCTATATATTTAGAAGCGTTGTAACTGCTGTAATCGTTGGAGTATTTGTTGGAGTAATCATTGAAGTAAACGTTGAAGTAATTGTTGGAGTAAACATTGTAGTAAACTTTGGAGTTATTGTTGGAGTAATCACTGGAGTGAACATTAGAGTGGTCGCCGGAATATTCGTTGGAGTTATGGCTGGCTAAATGTTGAGTTGGAAATTGACATTGAATTAAGATTATATTTCTAAAAATGTTAATTGTAAAATATAATTAAATACAGCGCTGTTTTTGTAGCTGAATTAATACAACAAACGTATAAGGGACTTAACTAAGTTAGTTTAACTAATAACGATAAGCGTGCTAGAACCTCTTTAATTGTTGGTATAAGCGTATTAGTAATCGTTGGAGTAATTGTTGGAGTAATCATTAGAGTAAACGTTGGAGTAATTGTTGGAGTAATCACTGTTGTAAACGTTAGAGCAATCGCCGGAGTATGTGATGTAGTAATCGTTGGGTAAATTGTTGAAATTGGAAGTTATATTTAAAATTATATTTAAATAGCATTTAATTTTAAAATATAATTAAATACAGCCGTGTATTTGTAGCTTAATTAATACAACAAAAGTAAAGGGACTTAACTAAGTTAGTTTAACTAATAACAATTAGCGTGATGGAACCTCTTAAATCGTTGGAGTAAGCCTATTAGTAAGCGTTGGAGTAACCATTGGAGTAATGGCTGGGCAACTCATCGAAAATGCAAGTCATTTACCTTGAAATTTATCGCACAAAGCCTTGGGCTATGGGGTATCTGTATCTCACTTGTCCCTAATCGATGACGGTTGTCTTTATTTTTAAGACAGTTAGCACAAGCGAGGGGCTCGATGGCTCAAAGTTCAAAACTTTCCCACCCGATAAAGAGAGTGTCAGCGACATATTAGTTAACAATTTTAAAGGCTGACGATGATTAGAGACCCCAAGAATTTTCGGCGTCAGTTCGAAAATGGGAAAACAACACACAACACAATTCAAGTTTGACGATGTCACCGCCGCATAGCAAAAAGGTGATAGATATTGTATTTTCTTAATTTAATTTTTTAATTTTCCAACAAAAGAGTTGGACTCTTCTCGGGTCTTAGGGTACAACGTCCCGATGATAATCATGTCGGTTGGCATGTAATACTTTTGCCGTCGCCGCTTAAAGGATTCGCAAATGATTTTGCGGTCAAAGATGAAATGAAAGAGCGGTCCCAAGGAATCGGGGGAGCGAGGAGCGCGGAGCCCGGAAAGTGAGGAGAGCTCTGGCCATAGTTGTTGATTCTCTGGTGCTGGCCATAATTGGTGCTCATCTTAATGGCATTAAAATTGCATTATCGCTGTATTTATTGAAACGGTTTGTTTTAACAAGATTAACTCGACGAGATACCGACAACAACGGGCAC
The DNA here is from genome assembly GCA_018874675.1 of Drosophila baimaii. Classification (NCBI taxonomy): domain Eukaryota; kingdom Metazoa; phylum Arthropoda; class Insecta; order Diptera; family Drosophilidae; genus Drosophila; species Drosophila baimaii. Next base: position 7,691 of record JAEIIU010055616.1, on the reverse strand, counting down.
CGAGCGGAGGAGGAGGCCGGATCGCCGGCCAGAGACCACAAAATGATTAACAGCCAAAAAAAAAAAAAACAAAAAAACAACAACGATTCGGTGTCGGCGTCGGTGTCGATCCGAAAGAAGAGCGTTATAATACCTGATATTTATGTGGTTGTTGTTGTTGTTGCTGCTGTGGCCGCTTGATTGGCCAACGCCATTGTTGTTGTTATTGTTATTGTTATTGTTGTTGCTTATGCTGGGGCAATAAAATATTTATAACATAATTTCATATCATTTTTAGATGATTAGATTCAATAATGCGCGGCTTCCAGTTTAGCCAGCCGCCAGTAGCCCGTAGAGCTTAGAGATACATTTGTATCTATGGCGCTGCATTGGCGGCGGATTTGCGGATTCCGAGCCGCGTTGAGTCAGCGATGACGCCCACATGCATTCCCAGAACCCTAGAGCAGCCCCACAAGCGATCGATCGATCGATGATCCCCCAAAATGTGCAACCCTTCCCCCACCCCTAATGGAGCTTCCAAGAAACTCTCATAATTATTATTTATGCATACAAATTAAAAGCAGAGCGGCACGTATTTGCCAAAAAAAAAAAAAAAAATCCGATCAAAGCGTTTATTTATGGCCGCTTTTTTTATCGCGCTTATTTCATCAGGCCCCGAAATGCCAAAGATATTGGGGAATGCGTTAGCCTTGTTGGCCTAGTCGAGGTAGCTGTAGCGAGATACGGATTGCTTTTAGTTTCGTAATTGCCGTTAGGTTTTTGGGTTCTGGCACAGGATCAGGGATATACCCATTAGCTTAGCTGGTGAAATATGGAACAGGGTACAGAGTATTTGTATCTAAACAATGAAAATCTACTTTCTCCTTAGAACCAAAGACTGTGATTGAGTCCTTAGCTATCTTGGATTAATCTCTAAGTGGAATTACTTTAAGTAACAAATAAATATTAATAATAAGTACATTAAACCCTCTTGAACATTGTACCTTTATCTCTGGCTACTTGAAGTCTTTAAATACGATCGTGTTTCTCCTATTTATAGACATGCACCATTCATGCATTTTTATGATGACTATTTTGCATGGGATTACCTAGGACAATATTGCATTGGCTTGTCCCTTGTTGTATTGTTGCCAAGTGTGTATGGTATCTTCTGCATCCCTTGACGCATCCGCCGGCTTATCACCTGGCCGTGTGCCACAGGTGGTGGCGGATCGTGCGTCAGCGGAACAATTAAATAGATTGAAAGCGGATTGCGACGATTTATGACCACTCGCAGGCTGACCTGGCGACGGCGGAACTTGGCATTTGCAATTGATTATCGTGTGTGTGTGTGTGTTGCCCAATTAAACTTATTGCCGGTCGCGTAAATGAAATGTCAAATAACTTAATTAAGTAACTCCCAGCCAGTGTGCGTCGGGACGAGCCCCCGTCACGGGGGCGTGTGGCCTCCGTAGGCCACTCCACCCCACCCCGAGGCGATAAGGCTGAGATTACACTGCGATGATAACACCGGCGACCTTGTTGCATCAGCAAACTATCTCTGCTGGTGGCGTTGCTCCTGCACAGGGAGAAAAGTCATTGAACCTGGACTGAAACTGGAAGTTATTACTAATTATTAATTGTAAACTTAAAAGATCAAAAACATATTAATTTGCAAACTATATAATTACGCCTGCTAAAAATACTAATTCCCAGCCAAGGGGGCACTTTATTTACCTGCCTGGGTAAGGCCATAAAGCTGGTCCTTAACAAAACTATCAGTTATTTCAATTTAATTAACTTACAATGCGATTTTATGCCTGTTTATTCTGTCTGCTGACAATAAATACCTTTTAATTTGCCCATTAATGGAATTTTATTGATTGTCTATAGAGATTATTTAGACTTTGGCATGTCAAGAATGAGTCGATAAGATTGCACTGGCTTCCGCTGCAGTCGATGCACTGAGAGATAAGGCAAGTATGAGTTATTAAATTACAGAAAATGCAGTGACTTTTATGAGTACGTTACCTCAACATTTGATAAAGGGCTTTTCTCTATAATAAAAGCATTTAGATTAATAATTGGTACTTCAATTTATAGGATTTGTGTCTTAGCTTAGATTATAACTTTGTACTAATAACAGAACTATTTGTGTAAAGTTCTAGTCTATTTCATTTCATTCATTCATTCTGTTATTCAATGAGTTCGGACACACTGACACTTAAATAAGAATCTGACATAAATTAGATTAACATATTTTAACATATTTTATTTATACGTTGATCTACCAAATTAATGGTTATTAAATGTAGTGTTTAGCCATAGAAGAAATCAATAATCAGGTAACAGAACATAAACGATATAAGGAAATCCTTATAGTGGAAAAAATGACAAATCAATTACTGGGGAAGAACTGGCATTCTATGTCGCCCCCGGACATAAATTAGGAGTTGAATAAATAAGGAAACTATTTACACAAGTAGGACTAATTTAAATAGGTTATTATACAAATAGGACATTATACAAATAACAAGGTCTAATCTATGCCTGATTCTTATCTATGTCTGTTCTCTCCAAGGGAGGACGTCAAACGAATTTAAAAGTCTTTCCTTCTCGCAGTTGTGTCGGTTATTTTGCTTCTGTTTATGATTACCCATAACTGTATTCGGAGAGACAAAATCCTCAGCTATCACAGAGTGCATAACCCTGTCTTTTGGTGTTGTTATTGCTGCAGCCTTAAACTAAGCTTGCAAGACTCTCTCTTGCTTAAAAGAAGAGAGCAATAGGGTTCATACATGTGCCATGCATAATCCGCAAAGCAAGCAGCTTCAAGAGAGCGAAGTCTCATCTTTTACTTAAACAGATACAATATGAAAGTAAGCCGAATTTAAGATATTTTTGTAACTTCGTTCTTAATAGAAACCACGAACTTTAAGTACAAAGAGAACCAACCTTTTGAACTGTGATATATGTATATGCCATATACATATATGTATATGATACAGGGGTAGTCAAAAGTATATTCACAAATTACACGTACGTACTCAATAGATTTGTGCAAATACTTTTGACTACCCCTGTATATGGCCTTAAAGGTATATAAATTTATAATGACAATGTTCGAAAAAACATCTGCAAGTCGAGCTTAACTAAGAAGCCACTTCTTAAATAGTTATTTTGATAAGTAAAGAAAAAAAAACTTAGGATTATAAATCTTAGATCTACTAGAGAAGCCATGGCATCAAGGGCCTGATTTATATTGATTAAAATTTTTGTGAAGCTTAAAATAAATAATATAAAGGTTCCTTTTATATCAAAGAAATAATAGATAGAAATAGTAATAGTTAAGAAATAATGGAAAGAAAGGTTCCTTTTATAAAAAAAAAACCACAGGGACTTTCGCTTGTTTAACCTAGTAAATACTTCAGATTTCTTAAAATTCTGCTACACTTTGCAATGCAAACAACCTAGCAAATGACCTCTTCTGACCCATTAAACCCAACTATGCCTGGCTTCCGGTCCTCCCCCCCTAAAATCTTCTTCAACTACCGCCCGACTATTTCCGATTTCGCTCCCACTTGTAAGGGAGTGTGCCCCGATCGGGGATTGATTAGATTAGCGCCTGACCGCGTTTCTCGCCGTGTAGCACTGCACTGATTACCGCCATGAAATTGCGGCGGTGCTGAAATGTCGAACCAATCCGCCGATCAGCGCTGACTCATCAGGTGGTTGCCCCGCATAGCTACACAACACACGGTGCTCGCGCCGATCCGCAATCTGAATTTCGTTCACTTTCGCGGGGGCTTGGATTTGCCGCGGCTAAGCTGAGCTGGCTTCTCACCTGGCGGCGGCGGCGGCGGCGGCGGCAATTCCAATTAACAAATGCGAGTCGCGTGCCTTGACGTCATTGGGCGAACCGAAGCAAAGGTCGCCGAGCGTCGATCACACTATGCACACACAGACAGCTCAGCTCAGCTCAGCCATGGCTACGTCAGATCTTGGGGGTTTTCAAAGATAGTGTGTGGTGGTGGTGGATTGCACATTGTGAAATTCAGAACGAACCGCCCACGGCGAGTGGGAAACCGAATCAAGTTGAAATTGAAATTGAATTCCATTGCAGCAGCGGGGCAGTGGGTACTTTTTTGCCGCTTGGGCTAGGTTAGGGCTTTCCGGCAGAGAAGTGGCGTTTTGTTGTTTTTAAAAATATCCCAGGGATTTTCCGGCACGAGCACTCCCTCGTGTTTGGCCATTCATCTAATGGCTGATACTTCTAGCCATGCTGGCTTGTTAACCTGTTGCCAGGCGGCAACAGAGCTGCTAATTCGGGCCTTCATCTTCCTCATTTATATATTTCTTTTTGTAGTTTTTTCTGTTTTTTTTTTTTGTTAGTGGGTCAAGACTGTGACGTCATGGAAGAAGCGGCGCGTGTTTGCCAGAGCCCCGCTTGCCATGGCGGCCACCTTCTCCGCCTCTTGCCTGGTTCACTCTCTGTGGCGTCATCCACGCATGACGCATATCTCACCTGGGCCCAAGTTCATTGCGTAGGTCGCTCCGCTGGCTGTCTTTAATTGGGTTATTAGGAAACGATGAGTGCGCCGCATGTATTTTTGGCACTCCGCCATCCGCAGCGGGCTTTGCCATGGTTATAATTGGCCCTGGTCTGCGACCCATTCCGAATCGGAGGCGGAGTCGGGTCATCCGCACGGAAGCTCACCGTCTGGCTGCAGTTGGCTTTTGGTTTTAATTAGCCATATTTATTGATTACCCGCTCTCTGCCTACATGGAAACCAAAATCCGCAGCGAATCTCTGGCTGCTGCTGATTCATCGCCGATAAGATGGGTTGACTAATTGATTGATGGTCGGATTGATAGCTGACCAGGTCTGCTGCCTGCCCCTATACCCTCCCCCCCTTGCCATAGAGTGCGTGGGTCGTGGCACCTTTTTTTCTGTTTTTTTTTTTTGTATTTTTGCTTGTCGCAATTATGCGCTGACACTCGACTCGTTGCGGCAGCAGTTCAAAAACCTTGCCACTAATACCCGCTGCAAGACCAAACCCAAGTCCAGTCCCCCCCCCTTCCTCTGGACACCCCTGCTCCGCGCTGGCTGTATCAAATTTTGTTTAATTGTCGGCGTTTTTAGCTCTTGGGGTTCAGTGTGCTCGGCACTCAGTATGCAGTCGTCTTCCCAGACATGGATTCTTCAACATTGTAAGCGCTTTTGCTGCGTTGGCATCTTGTCAACTGTCCCCCGCCCAGCTCCTCTCCCCTCCCATCTCCTACTCTTCCCGTGGACCTGCCTGAGATGCCTCTGTACCAGATGCTTCTTCATTCCTTTTGGCCTGGACGTTCCCGTTTCTGCTGCTGCTCCATTTGCTGGGCGAGTTGTTTGCGCTGTAAATCGATACATTTGCACTTGGCTACTTACAAATGTCTGTCCGCGGGGCCTGGGGATGGACCAGGGGACAACTGGACAGATCGACATGCAACATGGGGCAACAACAATGGGAACAGCAGCAGCAGCAGCAACAGCGACGACGACGTGATTTCTGTGCGGCTTTGATGGTGGTCATCGCATGCCACCAAAACCACAACAAGTTGATCAGGCTGGATCAGGAGGGGGAGAAGGAAAAGGAGAAGGAGGAGGAGCAGGAGGAGGAGCAGCAGGAGGAGCAGCAGGCGGAGCAGGAGAAGCTGGAAGCAGGGAGCTATCTAGGGCTGGGTCGAAGCACTCAGAGCCCTGATCGGGTTGCAGTGGCCCACCTCATTAGCCTTATTACATGTGCCACATCAAATTAACAACAAGAAGCTGCTGCTGCTGCTGCAGCTCCAGAGTTGCATCTCTCTGGCAGCACAAGTTGCAGTGGCAGTTGCTAGGAAAAAAATGGAAAAACCAGTGATACACATTTAGCAGACTAGCAGATACTTGTTGTTGTTTGCCAGCTAGATGCATTTCCATGGAATATACAAATTAATTGGGCAGAGTTTATATTTAATTTTGTAAATGTTTAAGGTGTTATTACCTGACTCATCTGCAAGTTTTCCTTTTGGCTCTTCAGGTGCATATACATTCCGATATACCCCGCCAGGCAGAGGGTACAAATATAATTAACAACTGTGGGAGCCAGATGTGAATGTGAATGTGAATGTGACTGTGAATGTGATGTGAGTTTTCCTCAGAGAGAAAAGCCCCTGGCGGCTCCTCTACGCTGCTCTGTGTGGCTGCCCCCCTCTTGGTGGTCCCCGCCTCGATTTCTGGGTCATATTTTGCCCAACTTCCAGTGACATTTGAAGCTGCCGCCGAACGCCGTGCAAAAAAAAACGTATTAAAAGAAAAGCAACAAAAAACCAAATGGAAAACGCAACCAAAAGTAAATAAATAAGAAATGCAGGCAAGGCACGACATGGTCAGGTTGTTTTAACAGTCCCGCTTTTTATGAGCCGTTGCTGTTGCTTTTTTCTGTATGTAAATCAAGTGAATGCGTTTGCCGGGGGAGAGGGGAGCGGGGCGGGGCAGTGGGACTGCGAGTACGTGTGGAATCTTGAATTGCAATTTCAATAACGAGACACGGAACACTTTTGAAGAGGACGCTGCTTGCTGCAAACCGAGCGCGGCGGTCGAGGCGACACCCGAAAGACTTGGTCAACGGGGGCCAAGGCGAAGATTAGATACACTTAGCAGATATATATAGATACATTCGAGTATCTTGAGCCAGGGCCAGCAGTGCAAGTGCACTGGCACTTAACAGGGCCACAAACTGTTCTATAAATGTTATTTCGCCATAAAAAAAATGTATATTACTTTAATTATTACATTTAACTTATGACAAAATCTATCTAAGGGCCTTTCCATACAAGACTTAAACTCTAAATAGATGCAAGCTACTAATAAAGATACATTATTATGGGACTTATCTAATGTTTTGTATCTTCTTTGCTTTCTAAGTAAACTCCATCTTATTACCTATAAGCCCCTAAGCTCTAGAGTCTAGACTATCAGAGTTCTGAGGAACAAATGCAGATATATGTGTCTTCCTACAAAGTATCTTGGGACCCAGCAAGTGCATATGGCTTAGGAATAAAAATAGATTTCCTAAAAACTGATACATGTTCGATATATAGATATATAGTCTAGAACATCGAAATTAAGGGTAAACAATTTAAGAATCCATATATGGATATATTTATATTTAAAGAGATCTACTTAGAAATAACAGAAAAACAATATATGCATGCTGTATCACTATTTGATGCAATAGTTAATATATAAATCGATATTTTAAAGTTGCTTTTTTATCGATATTCGGTTTAATATATCGAACTGTAGCAGAGCAGAACCTAGGCTTGGTTTAAACTATAATTTTAGAGAAACTTAAAACAAAAACTAATAACAAATAGGTTTTAAAAATACTTTTAATCGATAAAATAAATTATATGGTTGATAAGCTAAAACAAATAAGTTTTTTTTTTATAAAATATTTATTGGGTACATAAATTAGGCAACGTAATTTTCATCTATATCTATTATTAATTAACAATTTATATATAAAGTGTAGAAAACAAAGAAGAAAAGTAAAATCAAATTTGTTTATCGATAATATTGATATTTTAACATAAAATGCTACATTTTTCGATAACCAAATTTTCGATATTGCAAGTTCAAAGTTATCTTCGATATGCATACGATATTTTAGTCGATATACATCCCTAGT
>JAEIIU010055615.1:0-34829 GCA_018874675.1 Drosophila baimaii | reverse complement strand
AGATGACTCCTTCACTGCGTTGCAAACATCATGGCAAAATTATAATACCCTCTGCAAGGGTATAAAAACAATTAGAAATTAGAGAAGATTTAGAAGATAGATAGAGAAGGCACTGAAGAAGGCACTGGCACGACAAAATCGGTATGATGATCTCATTTTTCTTAAAGGGAAAGAGTACGGACCATTCCCAGAGAATGTGATTATATGTTGCAGTGGAATCGCTCTATTAGTTTGTTTATGATTGTTCGGGGCGAATGGCAAAAGTTTATCACTGTTTTATTTAATGACCACCACATTTTCCTCTTTTGAGTGATCTTGTGTAAAAGAATGTGTTGATATATTTCACTATTTATACTAACAGTTGCCACATGATCTATAATTTACTAATTTACTAATTTATCCCTTTGTCATTCACTAGATAGTGCTTAAGGAGTCCTTAAAATGCAAGTAAAAATATGGAAAACTTTACGAGATCTGCTCACTTCTTGGGAAAATCGCAAAAGCAAGAAAAGCATTGCACAGATAGCCTAGTACACTTTGAATTGCTATAACTTTGGTTATTAACTAAATTGGGCAATGATCAAGGAAGAAATTCTAAAAGGTACACCAAATTCTTAGAAATAAAAACTATATTTAACAAAAAATAAATTCAACAGTGTTGTAACGCTCTTAATAAAAGCAAAAGATCTTACCGTTCAGACAAATAATATAAAATAAAGTAGATTAAGATTAAGGCAAGTCCAAGCTATAAGATACATACGATATATCAGCGAAATTATCAGACTTGATAAACGCTAGACCTTGCTAGTAATATATATAAATATATATATGTATATATGCAATGCAATTTCCAAAATCTCGAGTTCTCAACTCTTAAGTCTCCAAAGTCAAAGGGCGGCGCGTGCATAATTGCTTCATTTTTGGAGCTCATTCTCAGGTCTCAGGTGGCGACGCGGCAGGTGACGCGTGCCCTTGCCACAGATACGCACACACACAGGTACATACTACAGGTGAGGCAACCAGCTGCACTCTGCCCCGTCGCCGCCGCCACCGCCGCCACCGCCGCCACCGCCGCCACCGCCGCCCCCTCTCGATTACGCAATCACAACACATTAAGCGCTGATCAAGACACTTGGGAGCCAAGCAACTCGTATGCAAAGCAGCGAGGGACGACGACGACGACGACGACGCACAAGGAGCCCCGAGCTGGGACAGGGATCAGATTGCACAGAGATCATGCACAAATCCAGTTGCACAAGGGGCAAGTGGGGGGGGGGAACGAGAGCCACACCATTTCCAGTTTCGGAATAACTTGAGAGCGAGACAGGAGGAGGCCAGGGACAGGGACAGGGACAGGGATCCTCCCTACCTACCTGAGGATGCAGGAGGCAAAGAAGCTGCAGCTCAAGGGGTTGCCACGCGACTGCTGCACTGCCCGCTGCCCGCTGCCCGCTACCCGCTGACCCTAATGGGTGAAATGCAATCCTTTATCCTCGATTATCCTTGTCCGCTGTTCGAGGCTACCTTGATATTATAATTATGAGAGTCAAGAGATTGTGGCTATCGGATTGCAAATGGGGGTCAGGCCAGAGAGCATCTACATATATCTATGGGGGATGGGGATGTCCTATATATGTGCATGTCCTGTAATACCGTTAAGGGGGAACCAGGGAACCAGGGAACCAGGGAACTTGGAACAACCGTTAACCCAACAAGCGAGTGAAAAATGAAGAAGGAAAAACCAACAAACACCAGCACCAGCCGCGATGTCCAGCAGGTGCAGCTGCTGCCTGGACGAGATCAAGGATTGCCGATTGCCGATTGCCGATGATAGGGTCCTGTCCGCCGATCTTACGTGTCCCCAGGGGAGAGTGTGCCCAGTGCCAGTGCCATCATCATTCGCGGACACTGGTCACTGGACATGGGGCACTTTCGCTCGCAGGATGCACGTTCGTTGGTTGCATGCCGCACGCGCTTTCTTCTTGCTGCGGCAAAAGAATGAAAGAAAGAGAGCTGAGAGCTGAGTGCTGCGGCGGGGGCAGGCCGTGCCTGCCGTGAGATTGCCATCATCCAATCAGCCCGAGTCCCCAGCGAGTCCACAAAATTCGAGTGTCAGTGTCAGGCAGAACTTATTAAAAACGCATTGAGGTCATCGGCACCTGACTAAGGAGCACGACTAACAGTAACAGGAGGGACTCTCGAGCAGGACCCAGAATAGGGGCGAATCGAGACAAAAAGAGTGACTCCCGGAGGCTACACTTGCACTCAAAAGCCATTTGGGCAAATACTAATTGGGTTAAGACTCTTGGAAATAAGTGAAGTCAACATAGTGAGGAGAAGGGGTGGCCACATTGGAAACTTCTGGAATCACAACATTCCATAGATCAGTGCTCCAGGCTGTAAAATGCTTAAAAAACATATATGTACTTCAGTGCTATGGCCTAAAATTAGATACTAGAGAAGATTCAAGGAATCGTTTACCATTTTTATACCCTTGCAAAGCGTGTTATAGCTTTGCCATTATGTTTGCAACACAGTCATCTTAGATCCCATAAGGTATATACATATATTCTTAATCAGCATCAGCAGCCGAGTCGATCTAGCCATGTTCGCTTGTCTGTCTGTCCGTCTATCGGTTTATATGCAAACTAGTCTCTCAGTTTTTGAGCTTTCAGTTTAGTTTTATATCTTTTGCAAGCAGTGTATATATGTCGGAACGTCCGGAATCGGACTACTATATCCTATTGCTGCCATAGAAACGATCGGGAAAAATGGGCATACTTTTGCTGTTTTTCAAGATTTATTTGAAAGAAACTTCTTATGTCGTCCTATAATATAAATACAGCCACACCCTAGAAATTTTATTGAAATCGAACCAATATATCATATAGCTGCCATAGGAAAGATTGGTTTAAATTCATATTTTACATATACATTTTACATTTTACATACATTTTACATTATACATGTTCTTTTTAAACAATAAGTGCACTTTGTTAAAATTTTAATTAAAATCGCCCAACTATATCTGAAAGCTACCATATAAACATGTGTAATTTATTCTTTTAGTATCAAAATCTTGTTAACTAAGTAACTAACACATTATCTGCAAGGGTATATCAACTTCGGCTCCGCCCGAAGATGGCTTTTCTTACTTGTTTTTTTATATAAAAACTACATATTAAAGCCACAAAAGTAGATAATTAAGAAATAAGGAATTAGGTGCTGGGAAGTGGAAAGAAATAAGGGGAATCTTGAAAAATATGACAAGCTTTTGCAGCAGCTAAAAATATTGGCTATGCAAATGAAGAATGTCATTTAAATAAGTCAGAGTATTTATACAATGTCATGAAAATTGCTGAAAGAATTTTATTTGCCATAAAGCTATATATGTACTAGACCAGATTCAAAGAACTTTTAAGCATTTTATTTTATATGAAAAGTAGAAAATTAAAAGCTAAGGAGTTAAGTCTAAGGATGTGGGAAGAAATAAGGAATCCTGAAAAATATGATAAGAATATGGTTATTTTTGTATTCTACAGAATGGCACTTAAATAAGTCAGTGTATTTATACAACATCATAAAAATTCATAAAAGAATTATGAAAGCATCAAATAAAGGCTTCTGGTTATTAACTGGCAAATAACCTTTCATTCATATCATATATCCATATATATATTTAAGTCTATCCTTTGCCTATATAATAGTACAAATTCAGATCATATTGGTAAAATTTTAAGCCTTAATTTTAGCAGAAAATGCAAAAGCATATAACCCAAACATCCAGCAAATAGAAGTACAAACTTTTAAGATAAAAGTAGACTCAACTTTTGGTAACAGATAAATGTCAATAATCAAAATCTATAATTATATTATATGTTAGAATATATATGGTAATGATATCCCGATTATATGCTCAGGCATATGACTATGGTCTTTCCTTTCCATGCTCCGATTTAGCCTTAGCGAAAAAAACACATTTTCAAAGGATAATACCGAGCTATTATCACAGGCCTCCCAATGGAATGGACCAACATTGGACCATGCTGCGGCACCGTAGAGCCAAAAAGGCTTAATGAGAGGAATATCATAAAGGAGGGATTAGAACTCAAAAGGATTAGTGGGTGGCGAGGCAGCGCGAAGGACCCTCTGCACTCGCGATGACGTCAACGCGCGTGAATTCCGCAATGGTCGCTGGACGCTGGACGCAATTGGAGAACGCAACGAACAACATACACATAAATCCCGTCAAGATTTGAAAGGACACTCTCGTACTCCAGCCACCATCATTTGTCCTTGTTCCGCCACGGGACGATGCGATTACAGGCCAGGGGCGGGGACGAGGACGAGGACGAGGACGAGCACGAGGGTTGCAATCTAATGAAATAATAATAATAAAAAGAAATACGAATAAAAAAAAACAACACAAAAAAAAAGGGGGAACGCAACGGAACGTTTATCATTCGCAGCCGCGCTTTGATCCTCGACGACGGGCGAGCCAAGCTGGAGTGCTGGATGCGTAACGGGACACCCCAAAAAAAAAGAGCAGAGCTAACGGTGGAACGCAGCGGAATGGAACGCTCACAGTGCGTCTCCCAACCCCTCCTCCGCTCAACACAGTGTGTCCCATTCCCTGACATCCCGCTCTATAGCACCATACCAGACCATCCCGTGGTGCCTTTCCATTCGATGCCATCCCGTTTTTTAGCATCCCGTTCGAGAGACCACCCCACAATCCCACATCCCACATCCCATTCCATGCCATGCGATCCCATTTATCCCGAATCGAAATGGAAATCGCAGCATGGCAACGCACAGGCCGCACAGGACACGCACAAAAATGCGTCGCAGTTGCCTTTCAGGGTGGGTGGTGGCTTTCCTCCTTATCCTCCTTAACGAACCCTCCCCGCATTGCGGTGCCGGGGAGGCAGGACGACGCGACTAGGCTAGAGCTAGAGCCCCGGGAGCAGAACCAGACCAACAGACGCTGAACAGGGAGGCACACACAGTCAGCGATGAAGCCAGCCGGCTGAAAACATTCCTGGCATACGCAGGAACGCACCTCAACCACAGTCACACATAGTCCCACAAAAACGGGTGGTGGCTTAGCCCAGGCCAAGAGGAATTTCGGGGGTTCAAAAACCCTCTATGGAAAGTTTGGGCAATCGAAAAATAAATATGCAGTTTAGCCCCCAAAGTTTGTACTACCTTTTGGGACAAAAAGCCACTTGAATTGTGTGTTAGTCCTTGGTAATATTATAATACTAATCCCTAATTATTATTATTATTCCTTGGTATTATTATATTAATCCTTCATAATATATATCCTTAATTAATTCTTTTCAATGAATTAGAATAATAATTGTAATCAGTTAAACTGTAAGGCTGTTTGGAAACATGGTCTATGTCCTTCATCAGTATCCACTGCTTAACTTTCTAAGTAATTATAAGATGGCTAGATCGACTCGATTGGTAATGCTGATCAAGAATATACATATATAGTTTATAGGGTCGAAAATGACTCCTTCACTGCGTTGCAAACATCATGGCAAAACTATAATACCCTCTGCAAGGGTATAATACTATTATAATATCGAAATATAACCAAAAAACCAGGCAACTATGGCTGATACTGCTCCTGTAGCCTAATTCTCTAAAATTATATAAAATTTATTTAGTTCTAATATATTTTATACAGTTTGCAAATAAATTAATAATATTTTAATAGATTTGTCAAATAACTTTTGGGAATTTTGAAAAAATAATACTAAATGCTGATTACTAACTATAATTTTCTTTTGTTAAAATATATTTCATAATCACAAACTTTCCCAAGTACTTTCTTCCACTTAAGAAAAAAACCATTGATCACATAGGGGGGGGGGGGGATTTGTATGAATCAAAGCCCCAAGGACTCCAATAATAGAGACATGGTTAGTAAGTGGTCTTCCCACCCCCCCCACCCCACCATACTATGTCAAGCAACCCCCCTTGCCAACGTTCAGGGGCGTAGAGCCACATCCTCGACCTTGTCCTTGTCCCGAATTTTTGGGGTTGAAAAACTACGCAAGTTTCGCTTTGCCTTCGGAAATTCGGAAACGGGACGAAGTGTACGAGTGTGTGTGCGTGTGTGTGTGTGTGTGTGTGTGTGTGTGTGTGTGTGTGTGTGTGTGTGAGTTTTTTGGGTTGGTAACAGTCGGAAATACTTTGTTGTTCCTGCTTCTGCTGCTGCTTCTGCTGCTGCTGCTGCTGCAGGGTGCGCATCGGATTTAACATAGCTAAACGAGGAAGCGGCAGCAAAGAGGAATAGCGGAGGAGGAGGAGGAGGAGGAGGAGTAGTGGAGGATAGTGGCAAGAAAAGAGAGAGAGAGAGAGAGAGAGGGTGTTGCAGAGAGTAAGAATAGTAGGATCGGAGAAAGAAGATAAAGAAGGCAAGATCGGAGAGACCTTTCCTATTCCAGGGAATCATTATCACCGTTATCACTGGTTCAACTCCAGTTGGAAATTCCTTGGGAATTGGAAGACAAGTGTGGCTTTATTGGATGGGAATCTATCTATCTATGAGTATTAAAAGTTACAATAGAAATAATCAGACTATATATAATATATACTATAAAACATAACAATACAAATAGTAAGAAGCAAATATAAATAAGGTTTGAAATCAAGCGAAATCGATTAAACATTTTTATACCCTTGCAGGGTGTTATAGTTTTGCCATGATGTTTAGTGTTTGAAGGAGTCATCTCTGACCCCACAAAGTATAAATATTCTTGATCAGCATCACCAGCCGAGTCGATCTAGCCATGCCCGTCCTCAAACCCATCTCTCAGTTCTTGAGCTATCGGGCTGAAACTTTCAGGATAGTCTTATATCTTTTGCAAGCAGTATATATGTCGGAAGGGCCGGAATCGGACTACTATATCCTATAGCTGCCATAAGAACGATCGGAAAAAATTTGCATATTTTCGGTATTTTTCAAGATATTCAAATGAAACTTCATTAATGCATCAATATGAGTATAGCCACACCATAGAAATTTAATTGAAATCGGACCAATATATCATATAGCTGCCATAGAAAAGATCGGCTTAAACTGATATATTTTACAGATGAATTTTACATTTTACATACATTTTACATAATCCATGCTCTTGTTAAACAATAGGAGCACTTTGTTAAAAGTTTCATTAAAATCGGCCAACTATATCTGAAAGCTACCATATAAACAAATATGCGAAACAGGGTGTTTCGTGTAATTTATGCGCTAGGCATCAAAATCTTGTTAACTAAGTTAACACATTATCTGCAAGGGTATATCAACTTCGGCTCCGCCCGAAGTTTGCTTTTCTTACTTGTTGTTTTATGTACTTTCTTATTTATGTATGTACTTGTTTAGTATGCTTTTCTTTTATTAGTAATTATTTAAATGAAGGCCATTATTAAAATAAATTTTTGAGTTTTCTAGATTTCTGTTACAAACCTATTATTACATGGGTTTTTTTGTTTAATATTTAGTGTGGAATTGTATAATCCTTAACTGTATAACAATTACCTTGTATTATAATGTTAAATTATAATTTATTTTAGGTATATTTATTTATGTTATATTTATATCAAGTAAAGTGTTAGATTTCCTGATTATATGTATCTATCAATTTTTTAGAAAGGTTTCAAATATGGAAAGTATAGAGGTTTCAAAGGAGTCTCCTCTGAAGAAAGTGAATATTTTAAATACGAAAAAAGATATAGAGATAAATCGGAAGGAAATCTCCTTTTCTCCCAGTTTTTACCGCTTTCCCTCCCGAATCAATCAAATGCCAATGAGATTGGTATTTTTAAATGAAATTAGTGCCCTTGCGATGTTTATTTTTGTGATGCAAACAACTCTCTGGCCACTTGAGGCCATCGTAGGTGGAATAGGATCCACAATTCTATGCCCGCTTCTCTATTCCTTTTCCCTTTTCCCTTCTCCCGTTTTTCCCTTTCCTCCCCGTTTCTCTCTGTTTCCATTTGCCCTTTGTTTTTCCCGAGACTTGTTTTTTTTGTTTTTTTTTTTTGTGTGAAGCAGCTGTGGCTGTCTGAATTTTCCTTACATTTTCACGAGAAGGAGCGGGTAATGAAGGAGAACCAGAGAGCAGGGAGCAACCAGGAGAGACGAAGCGAGAGAGACAGAGAGAAAGAGAGACACAAGTCTTGGGTCACCCTTGTTTTCAGCATTTTCCACGACTTTTCCGACGCCGCCACTCGCTTGATGACAATGAATTTTCGCTTTTCACACTCACCCCTGGACGCTGACGTCGCTGCCAGCGTCACAGTCGGCGCAGCAGCGTCGCTGCCAACGTCCAAACCAATCAGATGGAAAATATTCGTTTATCCGTGGCAGTTTTCGGTAGTTTTTCCATACTCTGTCGGAAAACCTTCTAGGCCCAACGAGAACAAAAAAAGAAAAGAAAACAACAGTGCGCTAGTACAGGTCCAACAGCTGGCACAGTGATCGCCGGAAAACTGCTGCCAGAAGATGTAATAGAAGGTGGTACAACGTCACACGTACATGGAAATATTCCAAAAATGCTGCTCTAAATTCCAAAAGCTAGACTTAAATGCTAAATTGCTTTATTTTGCAAGCAAAAAAGGTTGCTTAATTAAAATAAATTTATTAATGCAAAGGATCATGACATCTTTTTAGTTATATTCCAGGATAAGGAGACTACGTAATCCTATTAAGATTTAACAATTTAATAACACGACTTACTCTATTTGCAAAGCATTAATAAACAAGTAAGAAAATCTATATTCGGGCGGTGCCGAAGTTTATATACCCTTGCAGATAATTTGTTATTTATTATAGCAGATTTTGATAAAATATAATATGTACATATATCTAGGAGGTGACTATAATTATATTAAAAGGGTATAAATAAAATTTCATTCGAATATCTTAAAAAATAGCGAAAATATGCCACTTTTTCGATATCGTTTCTATGGCAGCTATATGATATAGTCCGATCCGGTCCGCTCCGACATAGCAGTGAGAGTATATAGAAGACTATGTATGTGCAAAGTTTCATTCAAAAAGCTTTCAAACTGAGAGACTAGTTTGCGTAGAAACGGACAGATGGATAGACGGACGGACAGACGGACAGACGGACATGGCTAGATCGCCTTGGCTGTTGATGCCGATACTTTAAAAGGTCGGAATTCACTGCGTTGCAAACTTCTGACTAAAATTATAATACCCTGCAAGGGTAAAAGACCAAAACAGTTAATCCTATCAATATAACAATTAAATAAAAAATTATAATTATTTAAACAATTTTCCAAGCCACGATATTTTCTCTGAAAATACGAAATGGTTTTCCCAGGCCTTTTAGCCTGCCAGGGCGTTGACTTTTTCCGCTAAGTGTACTGTAAGCCGGCGGCTGGCTTCTCTTCGAATCGGATAAACAGGCGGATAGACGCCGCCGCGCTCACGCACACACAGGAGCAGGGTCAGCCATTTTGGTTTACAACTTTCACTGCTGTTAGCTGAATGGGAAAATGTGACGCCGACGCCGCTGCCGATGCCGATGCCAATGCCGGCGTTGCGACGCGTCGCTGCCGGCGTCGCTGTCACCGAGTTTTCCTCGCATTTTCATCGGGACGCAGACACCTTGGGATCCGGATCCGGCAGTTCACTCGTCGCCGTTGCGTCAGTTCGTTTGACTCTCAGCTCAGCTCACAGCTCACAGTACCGTTTACCGTTCGTTCGCTCACAGCTCATCATACAGTTTACCGTTAAATAGCAGCTCCGCAGCACAGCACAGTTAGTTCGAGAATTCGATTCGGCCGCCGCCATTTACGTTTTTTTGTTGTTGTTTCTTCCATGCCCAAAAAGTGACAAAAGGCCACAAAAAGCAAAAGCAAAACAAGTGGAAAGTGGAGAGAAGCGGAGAAGATAAAGAAATTCAAGAAGAAAAAAAAAGTGCAAACGAAGAAGGAGAAGAAGCGAAATCTGAAGAATTAACCAAAGAATTCTAGCGGTTTAATTATATACCAAAGTGTAAGTGAAAGAGGGAAACGAAGAAGAGGGTGATGCGAGAGAGAGTGAGGTAGTGGGAGAGGGTGTTGTTTAGGGGGAGAGGGACGAGGCGGGAGAATGAGAGAGAGTGTGAGAGAGAGAGAGAGAGAGTGAGAGGCGAAGACGGACGCGGAGGACAGTGGGATGAGAGAGACCATTTTTCCAGCCTACTTTGTACGCACTCACGCAGCAGATGCCGTCTCGCTCGCACCCACGCACTCTGCCGCCATCCACCACAAAACCCCACACACCACACACCACACACACACATCCCATGCCGCCCCCCCCCTTCCCATGTCAGAGTTGTCACCTACGCAAAAATCAATAAGCCAAAGCAAATAAAATAAAAAGGAATCGAATTCAATAGAAAAGGCGACCATGTAACGCTTCCTGCCTTTTATCCTTTATGGGGAAAGTCAATTCGAAAGTCCTGAGAAAGCTGTCTTGAATCAACAAGATTCGTTAATCAGTGATATGTCGAGGGAAAGCAATTATATTACGTATTTTCCATCTTAGTCTCCCTCCTTATGTCAGGACTATTATCCATAGTATATTTAACCAGTGATTGCATAATACCTAGGTCTATTTGAACAATATATCCTGAATACTTTTTTTTTTGTAAACATGCACTTTAAATTAGAAGTCTTATTTCAATGATCCCAGCTCAACCATTGAGGGCCAAGACATCAAAAAACCCTAAAGATATCCCTCTTCGATATCGAAACAATATAGCATTTGCACTCCTGTCAAAGTACCCTACAAATTTTCTCTATCCCACAAAACTCGGTTTCAATTTTCTTTCACAAACAAAAAAAAACCCAAAAAATTTAAGCAAAATCCGAAATATACACTCAACACAGACCCAGCAAAACCCAACAATCAAATCAGAAAACGGAGGGGTAAAGAAAAGCGATCACCACATATGTACCAACAAATATATACAAATCCGAAACATAATCGGCTCTCAAATTAGTCACCAACCAAACCATCGATACGCAATACTAGTCCTGTCCGCGGTAAACGATCCTGCGTAGATGGGAGGAAGAAGCTACAGTTAGCTAGTTACAGTCACAACCGGGCCAACAACCTCTCCCACCCACGACAAGTCCAAGCTGAAATCAAATCAAATCCCATCTCAAACCCGTGCAGATAGAGCTCAGTCAACAATTGGATAAAACCGAAGAAGAACCAAAGCAGAACAAGAATCTAAACAAGAAACTGTAACCGAAGGCAGACCAAATAGCATCCTATCTGAGGCAGAGTTCTACTGTAACGCCACACAGTCCAGCCGGATCCAATTAAGTCTGTAAGTATATCCTGTATACCGATGGACAGGCAGTGTGTGTGTCCTGGCAGACAGGCACGCAGGCACGCAGGCAGGTGGAGTACCTCGGAGTACTCCAAATGTTTGCACATTGAACCCTCGAGTAATCGGTTACTCAATCAAAGAAACACCTTTATCAATGCCTTCTATATAGAAGCTAGGACATTCCCTAAGCGGCGCCAAGTCCTTGTGCCTATACACAATATCTGACTAGAAGTGTGACTGCTAAAGATTCGCTATTAGAGGTTTGAACCAAGATAAAGCTCCTGAGATTCATCTAAAGATTAATTACATTCCATGATTCGACATAGCCTTAGCTGAAGCTAACATTTCCGGTTAATTAGAACGGAGATCTATTAAAAACCCATATTTTGGCCAGTTGTTAATACCCCCAATGATTCGCCACCCCGCTCAGCGTTCTCCTCGTGTCTCCTGTCTTTCCATTCATAATTCCGCTGGAGGAATGCTCCGTCTCCAAACTCCCTCTCTGGTTGTGGCACAGTGGGGCGTCCGCTGCATTGCAACATTGTACGGCTGACAGACAGCCCGACGCGACTGCAGTGAGCACTCCACAACGTGGATGGCGGAGTAAGCGGAGTACAGAAGGCACGAAGGCACCCTCGCATGGGAAGGCTCCTCTGTGGATGAACGGAGGAGGTTGCTTGCGTGCTTGGCGTCTATTTTGAAATGTCTCGACGGCGCAAGATGCGCGTGGCATGAATGGAGGAGCGCGTCTGCTGCCTGCTGCCCCCTCCGTTTCACTTTTCGTATTTATTTTATTTCGCCCCGAACACTGCTCCGCTCCGCTCTGCTCTACTCTGCACTGCTCTGCTCTTCCTCATTCTAATCGCGCGGCGTCTGCTTCTAAATTTAATGCATTCTCTCAAGTGAGGCGAATTGCATGGAAGATGCGAAAAAAAAAAACGCTGAAAATCGGATCAATTTTAAAGTTCAACAGCCGTTGCCGAAAGGGAAAGTAAAACAAAATATATAGAGAGGGGGTGACAGAGGAAATTCTCGAGGGACAGGGCCCCGAATTAGAAGCAGACATTCCTTAGAACTTGGCCAATTGTGGTGGGTACCTCTTGGTAGCGCTCTTCCACTAAGTATCTTTAAGTAAGTTCACGCTTTAGCTACTTTCTCTCACTTTTTAATTAATATTTCGAATATCTCTAGGATAATAGCTCTAGGATAATAGCTCCTTTCCCTATCTTTTCGTCTTACCTTGGCTGGCTTGCTATCATTCCAGCTTAAGATAGTCACCTCATGTGGAAGCTTGCTTTGATCCTTGCCTGAAATTCTCACCTCATCTCGGTGATTCCTTTTCTTCGCTTTGATATTTCAGAGATAACGCCCTAATAGAATTCTCCATCTGGTGGGATCTTCGTGTCGTCGTCGTGGCGGCTCTCCACTTCCGTTTCACTTTGGGGGAGGTTTGCATATCCGCGATATATGGATGGATGGATGGTGTACCCTTCTTCCTTCGATCCTCAGTAAAAATCGCCTGGAGGCAACTGTACAGCGCTCCCTATGGCAGCGCGCTCCTTTTGACGCGGGTTGTCCTTGAGCCGGCGCTCTAAGAAAGCTTAGGTAGGCAGGCAGACAGCTTTCGCAGCTGGTGGTTGCCTGGCTGCCTGGCTGGATGTATGGCTGGATGCCTGGAGGATGCCTTATCCTCTCAAACCTCTCATACCCCCGGCAAAGTGCCCTCTTCACGGCGCTCGCGTTTATCTAGTCCTTAAAGGTGTCCTGTAGCCAAACGAGCTTCTCAAGCCCGGCATTTCGCTTTTCGCATTTCGCATTTCGCATTTAGCGTTTAATTGTTTAATGTCCTGTTCTGCGGCGAGTGTGTGAGTGTGTGTGTGTGTTAGAGTCATAGGGATAATACATAATAACCCTAGAAGTTCAGAGTTCTCTGCTCTCTGCTTTCTGCTTTCTGCTCTGTTGTAATTGAATTCCAAGAGAACCGCAACTAAACAGCTTACAGGGATCTTATTTGATTATTCCGGTCACACTTCTCATCAGATGATTGTCCACCAACCCCCACCCCTCGTACCTCGTGGAAAATCAATTTGTTTTCCTTAATTACCTAAGCTAAGCTAAGTGAAACTACTTTAGTTATCCTTTGCATATGGCATTTTTTCGCTGTACTTCTTTGCGGTAATTAAGTTCCCAGTATTTATGTAAGGTTAGGTCTGGTTTTCGCTATTTAAATGCCATATATATTGTTCCTATTTGTATAAACCAATCATAAGAGGAAATCAGCTAATTGCGTGAAATAGAGAAAGTGAATCCTTTTCCCTATAGATTCATTCCATTCAATATCAACTCAGCATATGTTGCCTTTGAAGGATTTACTTGCCATATGTAAGCGGCTTAAAATAAGTACCTCCCACACACTTCACATCAAGGCAGGTCCTTGCTCCTCTGTGTGTGTGTGTGTGTTTGCATCTCAATCACATTCGTCGAGTGCGTTCGCCATTGCAGTCGGCACAGAGTGCAATCAACCACCAGCACCACCACCACCACCACTGCCGCCTACCAAAAAGATATCTGTATATATATGACTGACACACACACATAGCTCTCGGCAATTTCATTCGCGGCTGCCAGGACTCTCGATCCCGAGTGGGTGGCCTGGATGGTCCCAGGCCTGAGACACAGGCTGCACACTGGGCCAGGGGGTTGCTGCACTTTGCTGCGCGCGCGCCATTTTCCTGGAAACAACAACACAAAAAAAACGAACAGAAAAAGGAAAAGCAGGAAGCCGGCGTGTGCAAACTGCAACAGGCGCTTTTTTGCCATTTGCCAATTGCCATTTGCCGGGGGAGGTCAAGCGCCCGCCCACCGGGCCGGCCACAGTGGCAGTGGCTGGGTAGGGTTAACCTCTGGTGGGATGATGTTGCAGCCGCAGGAGTCGCGCCACCCCTCTCCCGACAGGAGTGCCCTTTGGTTTCATCCCCTCGAGAGCCCTTTTGCGAGGCGAGGCGACGGACGCAAGGCGAGGCGATGCACTTTTGTTGCTTGTTGCAAATTGCTTGAAATGATTGCGAGGACAAAAAGCTTTTCAGGCTTCGCCACCTCTAATTGGCTTGTCGCAGGCGAGGCAAAAGGAGCAGCAGGAGCAGCAGGAGCAGCGCAACAACAAGGAGCAGGGAGCAGAAAGCAGGGAGCAGAAAGCAGGGAGCAAGGGTGGAACTAATTTAAACCATGTAGCAGCCACCCTTGGGTGAGAGATGAGGCCTATTAAACGTCAATTAATGTCACCTTCAACAACTGCAATTGCATCCTTCGTTTATCGTCATACCTTCCTTTACTCCTACCCCTTCTCCGGCTCCTGTTGCTGCCCCTCTGCCTCTGCTCCTGCTCCTGCTCCTGCTCCTGCTCCTGCTCCTGCCCTGCCCTGCCCTGCCCTGCCCTGTTCTTACCCTCGCGCATCCTGATTTTGTTTTGATTGCGACGCGTGCAAGACCGGGTATACTGAAGGGTCAGAGTGCGGCGCCGCAGCCGAAGTGCACTGTTGTGCATGCAACAAGTGAGCTTCGAGGGGACCCGCCGCTCACTCCTTTATTGTCGCCATTTGAATGCATTGCATCGCGAAAAGGAAGAAACGAGAAAATTTAAAAAAAAGAACATACTCAAGCATCTTAGGGCAGCTTCAGTTTGATTTTAAAGGCGCTTTCCACACTTCACGTGTGATGATATCTGCGTGGCTTTTGGTCTAAGCCCGGGAAGGATGTGTAAAAGTCAGCAAGTTGGTGTTATGCTAACTGGAATTAAGACAAGGATGCATTGTCATTTTCACTATACATATTCTAAAGCAGAGACGTATGTATAGTTACTGGGTTAACTTTGGTACATAGTACTTTAATCCTTACAACTTTCGGAAAACCTATAGATGTTTCTTGTGGTTTTACCTAAGTAAGAAGCAAGTTAATGTTCAAGAAGGATATCAGCTTTAAGATTTATATATGGATATATCTTTGTAGTTAACAATTTCGGGGGGGAGTACTAGTTGACAGTATCTCAGCAATGAATGTATCCCTGAAGATATGAAAGTGTTCTAGGAAAAATATGTACATATGTACTAAGTGAACTTTATCACATAAGAGCAGCTTTAAGTATGTACATAGTACATACATTGCAAAGGCCTTAATAGGGAGGTATTCCGAGTTATAGACTCTAAGAAGGAATACAGAAGGATTCTAAATGCTCCTTATTACCCATCATAAGAAGTTCTCTATAGTTCTAAGATCTCTGAATATAACTAACATATTTTATGGTGTCAAGTCCTCGATAAGTACAAATTGTTCTTGGTAGTTTCAATAGTTATAGGAAGTTATCTATAGTTATAGTAAGAAAAAGTCTATGATGATAAGCAAGTGAGGTTAGTGATTCAAAGGATTACAATTTTTGGGGAGTTCCTAGAAGGATTACTTTAAACCTTTAGGTTAAATTGAAATGTTAACCTTTGTATAATCTTTAATATGCACTTATGGAACAACCATAAGTTCTCCTTAGTTATAGACTTAAAAAAAAAAACGAATTACGATTCTTAGTGGTTCGAATTAACCATCATAGATTTGTATATAGATTAAAGATGTCTTTACTAATAGTCAAATATCTTCGGCTTAAGGATATTTAAGGATAAGGAAGTGCTTGTCTTAGTAGTGATTCCCAAACCTTTTATATATTTAACCGACTCCAAAAGCGAATAAAGAACGCTGCTTTTACCTATTTAGAAATTGGGGCATTCCCGGGGCCACTTTCTCCGCGCTTGGACTTGAACTTTCGGCTCAAGGACATCTCTGTAGTAAGGACTAAGAACTAAGAGGGACCAAGCAAAGGAACAACAACCTTGTGGCCCTCTCGCGCCCTCCCAAAAAAAAAAAACTACGATTCAGTGGGAAACTGCGAAACCAGCTTAAAGTGGTCCCCTCCCCCTCCTCCCCACCGCCTCTCCTTCACCGCGCGCTTCCCCCCTTCCCCCATTCGCTCCTGTGCTCGCATTTCGTTTTTCAATTTTTCGGCTGCTTTCGGCGTTGCTTTTTTTACGTATTTTCTTAGAAAAAAAAAGGCAGCAGAGCAAAGCCAGGAATACAGAGCAGAGGAGAGCAGCTTTTGTGTTTGTGTAAGTGTGTGTGTGTGTGTGTGTGTGCTTTGCCGTTCACTTCCTTTGCCGCTTCCTTCTTCCTTTTCGCTTTTCGCTTTTCAGTTCAGTTTTTCGGTTTTCAGAGAGCTTAAGCGCCGCCGTCGTCACCATCGCTACACCAACACCAAGCCAATATCCTTGGCGGGCGCCTGTGTGTGTGTGTATCCCTGCTGTATCCTTATGTGTGCTGCTCGCCTTTGCTTTTTTTTTTTGGCAACGCCAGCAGCGATGCCAACGCCAACGCCAGCGCCAACGTCGACGGCAGCCGCAAGATGTGGCCAAGCGGGAGAGACAGAGAAAGCGGCGAGAGAGAGAGAGTAAGAGGAGTGTGATGATAGAGTGACAGAGAGAGTAGAGTGGCGCAGCAGTCCTGGGCATTGTCCGTCTCGTTCCCACGCACTCACTGGCGGGAAAAGGGGGGGCCGCCGCAGGAGCACGAAGAACACACACGCGCGCGTCTTTTCTGCGCCGCTTTTTGAGTGCGATTTTGGAGTGGAGACTGGAACGCCTACGGTCAACACGGTCACCAACTTCCAAAGCTTTGAGTGCGAACCTTGAGGATGTGATAAGAACATATTGATGGTTTTTATTTATAGATTGGTAATAACCTTCAAATAGCCACTTCTAAAAGGTTCGAAATAGATCAGGAATCCTTAAGATCCTTAACTTTCAAGCGAAGAATAATGAGGTCCCAGAGTGGGAGTGGGGAGTACTTGCCATCACCATCACCATACATTTTCCTTACTTCTTTTAAACGAAATTCAAGATTAGTTTAGTTTTTATATATCCCTATACCTTAATCCTTAAATAGTCGTTTCTTCTAGTTCATTATCTCTTTTTATTTCTTTTATACGACCTAAAAACCTAGAGCTGGAGCCTTTAAAACATGAATATTAAAATATAATAAATATGTATTAGTAGTTGCCTTCTCGCACTCTCCTGGTGCGCTTCGTCACTACGTGGACTGTGCCGCCCACAGTGATAGTATGACACTCCTCAGGTTTTGTTTCTTATATCTTTAGTAAAGGCGGAGGACAAGTCTAATAAATATCCAATTTAAGACATGTTTCTAAAACATGTGATTTTAGGCGTTCTATATAGTTTCTGTAAAACATTTTAAAGCATTTTGCAAATTTCAAACCTATCTTAACTGAAATAAGACTGAACTAGGACATAATAACAGATGTTCGTGATATTCTAGCCCTTCTTATTTCGGCTTTTAGTAGTTTTTATTAGTGAATTTATGAACCATAAGAGATAATTCAAAGTTTTTGGCTTAAAATCACTACATAGATCAAATTTAATTAGAAAGCAACAAGTTAACTAATTAACAACTTGTAGAAATGTATAAAAATCAATATTAACAAGTCCAAATAGGTGTGAATATTAGATACAAATCTCATTTTGATGTACAATTCAATTTGTTTTGTAGGTACGTGAGTTTAATTTTAGTTGATCTAATTTATTAAGTGGCCAATACTTACATATTTTGTCAAAAACATACATAGTTTTGCTCTAGGTTTTGTTAGAAGATTGTAAAAAAATTTTTAAATATATTTCCTTGGATTTGCCCAGCCTATGAATCTTCGCCAACTAGACCTCCATTTTTTTTTTTAGATTTCATCTGAGTCTCATTGTTTTAATTGCCGCTTTTATCAATTTCCGCGGTACTCAACGAAAGCGCCGAAAAAAAAGAAAGAGAAAAAAAAAGCGCCGAAAACCGAAAGTCACTCGACTAACCTAACTCGCACTCTCACCACCAGACTCACTCAAAAAGCGGATTCACTCACCGAAAAAATTTTCGGCAATCCGCATAAGCAGCGCACACGCATACCAATGCACAGGCTTTCTTGGTTTGGTCTTTGCCTTGTGATTCTCCTTCGCCTTCTCCAAGCGAACAGGGGACACGCAGTGGTGTGTGTGTCTGTGTGTGTGTGTGTTTGAATGTATGTACCATATCTGCGTTTCTACGCGCATTGGAATTTCGGCAATTTTCGAGTGAAACTGAAGGCGTCGCAGTCGCTGCCGACGCAAGTGCCGTCGCTGCTGCTGCTGCTCTTTGCTCTCTCTCTCTCTCCTCTGTGAATGAGAGAAGAGCTGCCTCTCCACTGAATTTAACATTTAAGGCCGTTTTGTGTATGTTTTGTGAGCATTTGAAGCAACTTCTTTGTTTTTTCTAAAGATTTTGACCCCACTTCTTTGTTTTTATTGACCATATTTTGACCCCCACTTTGCTGTTAACATGTAAAATGTAAACTTAAGACTTGCAATGCAATGTACCAGCAATGTTTCGATCACCAGGGGTGGATATAATTTACCAATAAGCTGCTTAAAAGTAACTTAATTTAACTACAAAAATGTAAGGATGGAAAATTGTAAATAGTAGGTTTTTTAAATTAAATTAATAACACATTATTTAATTTTAATTTAATAATTATTTGTATGTTTTTTTGGCCACTACTCTCTTGCTTAGGTTTGATCCGCTTGGTTGTCTTGTGATACCTTCTTCAGGTAGTAGTCTCATCCAGGCAGCTGCTCTCTTCGGAGGGACGTTATCCTACATAGTTGTGTCATGTGCCGGCCCTCTGCTGGCTCAGTTCGTCTCAATCCGCCATTTCGAACAGACGTGTAGCGCCGAGATACATCGTTAAGTATCTGAAAGATACGCGAAACAACAACTATACTGAACCGCATAGATCTGGGCGCCGACTGCCATAACTCACAACATATTGTTTTTACTTCTCTAGATTTTGTTTTGTTAGCTCAATCCACAAATCCACAAATTTTGTTGGCTTATTATTAGCTTTTTTGAGCAGCTAGTTTAGCGTTTTTTTAACGACCAGAAGAGTTGGCAACACTGCTCCTCCTCCTAATTGTAAGCAACGTAGCGTCGCGACGTTGGCCGCTGCCCCAAATAAAAGAAATTATACGAATCCCAACACACACAAAAAGAAAAAATATAAAAAAAAAACCAAAAACAGCAAGCGAAAAAAACACGAAAAATAGCCAAACGCAAAACATCAAAAAACACAAGACGACGACGAAGAAGAAGCAGCAGCAGCGCAGCCTTGAATCAATTTTTTTTTTTTGTGTTACACTTTTCCGTTTTTTTTGTTGTTTTTTCTCGCTCGTTTGCTGGTTCCGTTTTATTTCGCGCCACGGATACAACACGGATAAGGCAGATTACGGATAACGGTTAACGGACCACAAATACGGATAACGGATAACGGATCCACCGTACACAACTATCTTCCGAGGGAGCAGGCGAGAGAGAGGGAGTGTGAGGGAGAGGGAAGTTGCGTGGGGGTTTTTGTTGCTGCTTCTATTTTTTTTCGTGGTATATTTTTTTTTGGTTTTTTTTTTGTTCCCACTTTCGACTTTAATTCGTTGTTGGCCTTTCTTTTCATGTTCTTTCCTTGCCTCTGGCTAAGTGTGTGTGCGTGTACGGTTGTGTGTGTGTGTGTGTGTTTGTGCAATAAAAACAAAACTCAGCTTTACTTTTTTTTGCCACTTTTTTTTCTGTCTCCCCAAAAACACAAGTGTTGCCAAAAAAAAACGCCAATGTTGAAGTTGAAAAAAAACACGCGCCGTGTTAAAAAAAATAACGAGAAAAGTCACATATAAATATGTTTTTTTTTTTTTGGTTTTTCGAAAAGGCAACTCTGACATCATCTGCAAAGCTCCAATACTCCACTGCAAGAAAAAGCGGGCAACTCTTTGGCGCGCAAACACAATAAAGCAAATCGACAAGCAAACAAACAAACACAAGACAACAAAACAACAACAAATAACAACAACACAACGAACAAGCATTAGAAAAGTAAGCCAAAAGACAATATCAAAACAAATGAGAGGCCGAAAAAATTTCCCCAATTTTGGGCCATATGCGAAATTCGTTTTTTTTTTTTGTATTCTTCTTTCGCCTAACTTATTCACCACAAAAAAAAAACAAGAAATGAAAACAACAAAACCAACACAAAACCAAAAAAATGCCAGCAACAACAAGGCACACACACGCACTCGCACACACACACACATATGCCAAGATCAAAGTCAACTTGAATGAGGCTCTCGCTCTCGCCTCCTCTCACGCATCTAATGCCACCCGCTCTCACGCGTCGACGCCGGCATCGCTGCTCCACCGCTCTCTCCCACACACACTGTCCCACTCAGTCAGTCGCTCACTCACTCACTCACTCACTCTCTCTCAGCCGAAAAAGAAAGCCGGCCGGCCGGCGCGACGCGGCGATCGCAGCAGCTGCAACAGCTGTTAATGTTTAACCCTTGCGTGGGCGGCAATTGCACAAATCGAAACCCCCCCGAAAATGCCAGGCACAAAACTAATTCTTTTTTTTCCCACCTTGTCTTTCACAGATAACTCTTTTTTTTGGCCCAATTGACACCAAAAACAAACCAACAACAACAAAAAACCCCCCACTAAAGTAACAAGGACTACAAAAAAAAAAACAAACAAAACATCCAATACAAAAGTTTCGAAATTAAATCGCTTAACTTAAGACAAACAGGGAGAAACAGTTTTTTTTCCGAGATCATCAAGTAAAACAAAAAAACAAAGAAATGCTAACGCGCGCCGCCTATAAAAATATCTAACAACCATCGCTCGCAAAACGTTTTTTTCCTCCGGCTCTGAAGCAGACTTAAGCAAAATTTCTGGCTAAAACAAAAGAAATTGCTAAAATATTTATGTAAAAAAAACACACACAGAAATCAAATACCAACGTGAAATCCGTCAAGGACATGAGTTAATCGAGTAATTGAGCGCGCAAAATTCAAAAAGTCATCATTCCACACGTAACACGTAACGAGCACAAAAAAAAAAAAAGCAAACAAAACCAAACAAAAAGCAAAAGCGCAAAAGCAACAAAAAGAGTTAAAGCAGGAGTAAAAAAAGAAGAAGAAGACAAGCTACAAAAACGTAAAACACATCAAATAAATAAAAGAAAGAGATAAACCACCGATTTCCGTTGATTTGCTTCGGATTCGCGTTTCCAAAATCGCCAAATTGAAATTCTCAAGTGTTCTTTCTGCAACAGTTTTCGGTTTCTTCTGCTCCGTATTTCGATATATTTAGCCGTATATATATATATATAATATATATATATAACCGACTCGCGAAGCATAAATCACACACACACATATATATATATCAAATATATACTATATATACGTACGAGAGAGCCCACACATTATCCCAAAACCGAGATGGCATCCGAACTGGACCAATTCGCCGACCTGGAACTATCGAAGGAGGATCGCGAACAGATCTTCGATCCGCCCTTGGATCGACAGCAGTTGGAAGGTGCTGGCACCTCAAGGTACGTACACTCAATGCCAATATCCACTATATATTATCTCCTCTATATACTATATATGTAATCCTGCGAAAGATCGATCAAACCAGGCCTTTCTCTATCCAAAAACCAAAAAAGAAACCCCCCCCCCCATCCACAAAACACCACGCCTCCCATCTTTCATTGATCTTGATGTAATCCGTAGCTTTTGTAGTTTGTTGTGTGATGCTTTGTAGCTTCTTAGTGCGGGTTTCCAGCTAGCCACACACCAAAGCAACCCAACCACCCACCCACCAACCATATAATATATCCACCCATCTTTTCTTGTCCACTTGGAAATGCGATACTCGATGCTTGATGCTCGGCGAGCGATGAGCGATGAGCGATGAGCGTTGAGCGATGCTCTCACCCCGCAGAGGAGTACCTCAGATGCCGGGCGAAAATGGCGCCAAAAAGGTCCGCGATTCGATGCGCCCCTCTAGGGTTCTCGACCAAAAGGAAAAAAAAAATAATAATAATAAGTAGAGGGGAAAATAAGTTGAGGCTCTCATAAGTAATGGGAAACCCTGGAGGAACCCTGGGCGAAACCAGAGACATTCTGCTTGCTCCTCCTCTCGGCCCAATCCACAATTGCACAAATTATCACGCCAAATAACATGAAGTTCGCCCCTCACACGGTGCCACCCAACACCCAACACCCAGCGCCCAACACCCAACACCCTGACGCTCCTGACACCCTAACACCCCCTTTGGACATACAACGCTGCTAAATAGCAGCTAATTTCCTGTGATAAATTGGGCATATCACCGGGAGACAGCCACAGGCTCAGGCAAAGTAAAGTATGGTACGAAAAAAAAAAAAGGCTCTCAGGGCGGAGAGGATCGCCAGATCCGATCCCCGACCCTCGTCAAGGTTCCCCCCTTTCGAGCCAAGCTCAAGTGGTGTAAGTAAACACTGAGCGGCCTAGAACAAGCCTCTGGGGTAGGCGAAACCATCATCATTGTCACATAAAAAGCTCAAAAAAAAAAAAAAAAAATAAGGTAACAAAAAATAGGGGAAGCCAGGGAACAGCCACACCAGGAAGGCAGCCACTACCTGTCTCGCCCCTTAAGACCTCCGCTCTGCCGATCCTCCTGATCCTCCTGATTCCTTGGGACGAAGGATCGCCCGGCCAACCCTCGATCTGACAAAATTGATATACTTGCCGCACGCTGCCGAGGAGGAACTCACTTAGCATCCTCCTTCGTCGTCCGTCATCCTCCCAAGCCCAGGCAGATCAATGATGGACAGATCGAAGTTAGACCCAACTCAGAGTGCCAAAGATAATGTTTGTGTTGCACCTAAACAGATTAGAGCTCTTTTTTTTTTATTCAATAAAAAGGTATCTAAGGGGGCCAGTAGCAGCCAGACCTAAACGGATTATATGTTATATGAAAGATATATTTAAAAGATATCAAAAAGATGCGATCTGGAATGGTGAAAGATACGAAAATTGTTTGCTAAGATTAATGCAAAGACAATTTGTTGTTTGCAAACTTTGCAAGTATATCGAATCCTGGGAGGTGCTGAAGTGACCCCTAACTTCGCAACTTAATTCGTGACAAAAACTAAGTTGGTTATGGTTTTGGAAATACAAATTATATAAGTTTTAAACAAAGAATATCCTTCTCCTTAGTTAGGTACGAATCTTACGAATCAAGGACTCTTTAAAGAGGTTCTACAATCCTGGAAGATGCTGAAAGTAACCCCTAACATAAAAACTTGAATTCGTGACAAAAACTAAGTTGGTTATGGTTTGGGAAATACAAATTAAATGGATCTTAAGCAAAGAATATCCTTCTTTTTGGCTTCGTATGAATCTTACGAATCAAGGACTTCTTTAAAAAGATTCTACAATTCTAAAACATTCTGAAAGTAACCCCTAACATAACAACTATAGTTCATGACAAAAACTAAGTTGGTTATGGTTTTGAAAATACAAATTATATGAGTTTTATGCAAAGAATATCCTTCTCCTGGGTTATGTACGAATCTTATAAATCAAGGACTCTTTAAATAGGTTCTACAATCCTGAATGATGCTGAAGATGCTATAGTTCGTGACAAAAACTAAGTTAGTTAGTGTTTTAAAACTACAAATTATATGCATTTTAAACAAAGAATATCCTTCTTCTTAGTTTCTTACGAATCTTATAAATCAAGCACTCTTTAAATAGGTTCTGTAATCCTGAAAGATGCTGCAAGTAACCCCTAACACTACAAGTTGAATTCGTGACAAAAACTAAGTTGGTTATGGTTTTGGAAATACAAATTATGTATATGCATTCTAAACAAAGAATATCCTTCTTAAGAATCAAGGACTCTCAATATAGATTCTACAAAGAAACTTGCTATATAAGATAGATTTTATGTTGAAAGAGAACTCCCATTGACTCTGCGAATATTCAAAGGCAACATTAAATGCTTGCAACTTGCAACAAGAGAAGCTTGTCTTAAAAAAGGGAAGTTACACAAAGCGCTCTTCACTAGACATTCCCTAGGCCCCTTTGGGGGCATGCAACTTTAAGCGGTGTCCAGAAGGAAGGCCAAGAACGAACTAAACTGAAATGGTATCCTTTGGTATTCCGTGTTGTCGCCATAAAGTGGATTTGCAAGGCGGCACTCGAAAACGGATTCTCGCCCACAACCTTATCGGTGTCGTCGTCGTCGTCGTCGTCGTGGGTCGCATCCTGGCATTTGCAAAAATCCTTGGTGCCACGCCGCACCACACCCCGCTGTGGCACAGCTTGTTGCGTGTTAAGCCGCTTGTTGCAACAACGGCTAAGCCGGTAGGCAAACGAACAAGGCATTCGCAGGAATCCCAACTAATTTCCTGCCAGAACGCAAAGTAAACAAAGCCAAGGCAGCGGCATAAAAAGCAAAGCAAAAAGCAAAAAAAAAAAAAAAAAAAAGTAAAGGAAGGAAAAAAGACCGAAAAGTATCTCACAGCCAAAGAAGCAAACGAAACGAAATCTTTTTCTGTAGCATTTGGTTTAATCCTCCAAAGGAAACATGCCGCTGCCACAGGAGGCATTGGGTTTGCCTTTGCTCTTCGCTTGAATTTGAATTTGAATTTGAATCTGGACGAGGACTTGAACTTGGTCTTGGTCTTGGTTTTTGGTTTTTGGTTTTTTGGGTTTTTTTCGGGATTTTTGCTTAGAAAGAAGGGTTGAGAGCTGAGGGCCGCCGACTTGACCCAGAACGCCATCGAGATGAGATCGCATCTCTGGAATCTGTTCTTGTGTGTGTGTGTGTGTGTGTGTGTGCGAGTGTGTGTTTGTGTGTGTGTTGGTGATCTCATGATCAGGTTTCTCAGGAGAGTTGGCGGTTGGAAATATGATTTTGGCAGAGTTTAGGGGCTTTCCTGCCAGCTTCTTTGTTTTTTTTTGCTTGTGTTTTTTTGTTTGTTTTGTGTGTTCGTTTTTTGGAAATACTTTTTTCTTTTTTCTCCATTCTGTTTGTTCATTTTCTAGTCACAAAACACGTTTCTCATATTTCCAACTCCATGCTCTCTCTCTTTACTGCGAGTGCGCTCAAACAATTTTAATTATACGATGACGACGACGACGAGGACGAGGAGGAGGCCTCTTCCTTTTGGCCTGCCTTGCTTCTAATGTCGGTTCACTTGCAGACGGCGGATGGGGAGGTTCCTGCTGGCCAGCAATTTGTCCTTTGCCGCTTTGCTGCCTCTTCTAATCGCAACCCTTTTTGCTTTTTTCTGGTCTCTGTATCTGTATCTCGCGCGTCCGCGTGTATCTGTGTATCTTTTGTGCCGCTTGCCACTTAGCCGGTTAGCTGGTTGGCAGTTTCCTCTGGAAGCCAGCAGCAAATTTGATTCCCATCG
Source organism: Drosophila baimaii (assembly GCA_018874675.1). Classification (NCBI taxonomy): domain Eukaryota; kingdom Metazoa; phylum Arthropoda; class Insecta; order Diptera; family Drosophilidae; genus Drosophila; species Drosophila baimaii. The sequence goes on along the minus strand of JAEIIU010055615.1, from coordinate 9,098 downwards.
ATTATCAACTCGAAGGGAGGCTGTGCTCCTGCTCCTGCTCTGGCTCCTGCTCCTGCTGCTGCCGCTTTGCTCGCCTTTTTTGATTGACAGTCAAATTAGTAGGGCAGAGTGCCCTTTTTTTTATTTTTTGGGAAGGGGGGTTGGCTGCTTAGATGCGATCTAGACAGAAGCTCGGAGGAGAGCAGCAGCAGCAGCTGCTACTTCTCATCGGAGATCTGAGCCTGACCTTGGTTTATCGCTCCATTCATTCCATGCCAAAACCAATCCGATCCGATCCTAACCAATCCTATCCCATCGCCCCCGCCTTTGTCTGCTCTACACAATGCCAGAACTCGTTCCCCGGACTTATGTGTATATATGTATATGGTGGATATGGTGCACTGTGCACAAAAATATCCAAGAATTGGACTCATTTTCGAAATATATAATAATATAGAAGAATAGAGCTATCAAAAGTATCTATGAAGTCGAAAGGGTTTCCAAAAGAGAAGCAAAATGTTCACTGCGAAAGTAAATGGGTTTTTATTAATATTATTATTGGCCAGCTTTAGATACTAATATTAATCAAATGAAAACCCAAAGTAGTAGCCATATTTTTCGTTCAAAAACTCCCTTAAAATACTTGGTTTTTTTGCGGTGTATCTGTAGAATCAAACGTTGAATGAAATCAAGTACTAAGAGTATGGCGGGGGCGGCAGGGTCGGTCTCCGAGACACTTTACCTACATTTTGTCCAAAAACAAAATACGCTCTGGCCCATATTGAGTTTGAGCTGAGCCTGTGCTGCTGGATGACGATGATGGGATGATGGGATGGTGGGATATGATGGTTGAAAAACCCCAAAAAGGCGTGGTCCGTCAAAATTGACGCTGCTGGAAAAATGCGATTGCGGCTGGAAGTTGAAGAAGTTGTTGCTGCTGCACAGCGGAAGAGCAGAAGGACACCACCGACTTTGTCCGGCAAACAGGATGCAAATTTTTTGTGATTTTTTTCTCGTTGTTTTTGTTGTTGTTAGTACGAAACTCCGCCAGGTAGACAGGTATCCCCTGTATGCGTGTGTGTGTGTGGGAGTTTTGTGCTAGTTGTCAGGTAAAAAAAGAAAACAATCAAAAAGAGCCAGTCCTGGCCTGCCCTAATTTCAAGATGATGCTGTAACCAAAAGTGATGATGATTTGTACCACTTACGGTTAGGCGCTTAAAAAGCCTTTAGGCCTTGTGGAAACAAAAGTTGCAAGTCCTTAATTCGCCACAAAAAAGGCTCTTGAAAAACTAAAGTCAAAGCAGTAACATTAAGGGGATATAAAGAAATATTAATAATTAGTTTATACATCTAAATAAAGCCTTGTAGCATAGATCTTAAATCTCGATCAAAATTCAATCGATTTCTATCGCTCCTTGACTAAAACTCTATTTGTTATCGATTCTTAAAATTTTAATAGGACATAAGTTCACATTTTTCAAGGATTGCACTAATTATTTCAAAGTTTATAGTTAGTTCTTTGTGTCAAAGAGCAATTATAGATTTCAAAAGAAATTGATCCCCCCTCTCTGGTAAGAAGTCTCCAAGTTTATTCCAAAATTCAGCCTGCAAAGTTAATCCAGGACATCACAAACTTTTTTGCCGATTTCGATAGGCAATTCATCGATACCCCAAAGTCGATTGTGCAGCTTCTAATCCCTTCTGTCTCGCTCTCTCGCCGCCATCCGCAGTTTTCGCTCTCTTGCAGCGCATTCTTGCCGATTTGAGTTGCTGTTGCTGTTTTTTTTTTTTTTTTTTNTACCAAATTTTTGTGCGCTCCTTCTTGGGTTTGTGTTCATTAGAAATTTCCGAGAATTCCAGCGACAACGCACACACACGCGCAGGGCTGGAAGACGACGACTCAAAAAGGCCCAGCTTGTTGGTGAGCGCGGAGGAGAGTGACGACGACGAGGTATTCCATTCCCATACCAGATCGGAGATCGCTCGATCCGGAGATTCGTGTTACTGCTGGCTTAGTTTTTCAAAAACCTGACAAAAAAAATACACACAAAAAAAATACAAGAAAACACACAGAAAAAGGAAGCACGTTCGGTGCGAATGAGAGGTGGCAGAGCTGGAGCGAGAAAGAGATCGATGATCACTGATTTTGTTATTATATATTGTATTACAGAGATCTATACTTAACAACATCTGGTGTGCAGTGATCCTTGGAAGTAGCTAAGGTCACTGCTAAAAGGAATCATCAAATAAGTATCTAATATTTTTCAAGTTCCACGTTAGAATGCTTATTACCTTTTGCACGATCTGTACTTACCTTAGTCTTGGGTGATCATTAACCCTTAGATTGTTCTTGGACGGTGTTCAGTTCAACTTGAACTGGTGGTTTTCTAGCTTTTTATACCCTTCCAGAGGGTATTATAGTTTTGCCATGATGTTTGTAACGCAGTGAAGGCATCATCTTCGACCCGATGAAGTGTATATATTCCTTATCAGCATCACCAGTCGAGTCGATCTAGCCATGTCCGTCTGTCGGCTTATATGCAGACTAGTTAGTTTTATAACCATCGGACTGAAACTTTCAGGATAGTCTTATATCTTTTGTAAGCAATATATATGTCAGAACAACCGGACAATCGGACTACTATATCCGATAGTTGCCATAGAAACGATCGAAAAAAATTGGCATATTTTCGTTATTTTTCAAGATATTCGAATGAAACTTCTATTGTGCCCCTATAATATGCGTATAGCCACACCCTATTGAAATCGGACCCATATATCATTTAGCTGACATAGGAAATATCGTTCTAAATTCATATGTTACATATGGATTTTACATCTTACATACATTTTACATTATACATGCTCTTTTTAAACAATAATAGTACTTTGTTAAAATTTGCATTAAAATTGGCCAACTATATCTGATAGCTACCATATAAACATACATACATATATGCGAAACAGGGTTTTTCGTGTAATTTATTCTGTTAGTATCAAAATCTTTTTTAATAACTAACAAATTATCTGCAAGGGTATATCAACTTCGGCTTCGCTCGAAGCTAGCTTTCCTTCCTTGTTTAGTTCCTAGCTATTAGTATCCTAGCTATATAGATTATAGGAACCTACTCACATATAACCCATAGCCTTGGTCCTGCAAGGAATAGGCTTTTAACTGCAAATGTTTAGGTTACGGCACACGTGGCAGAAGGACACCTTTCCTTGCCACGACTTTCGTTCCCGTTATGACCACTTTCTTTCGTCTCGTTTCGTTTCTATGCGATTCGCGTCGATTCGACCAGCTGCCAGTTGCGGGAACGGGCCAGGAACCTTTTTGCCAACCCTTTTCGTGTCCTCGAGTGTCCTGCGTGTGCGTCCCCTGTGATCCTCGATCCCAGATCCCTGGAGTGATCACGCAGGTAGGGCCTCGAAATTACCTGGCAGGGTCCTGTTGTGTCCTGTGTCCCTGAGTCGCTTCCTGGCCGCGCGAGAGCGCATTGTTTGTTTTAACTCGTATCTGCGCTGCTGCCCGCCGCCTGTGAAGAAAGCATTTCACCGGAGACAGGGGNGGGGGAGAGAGAGAGTGAAAAGAAAAGGCCCAGGGGTTGCGCGATTCCTATTCCCGATGCTATGCGAAGCGATTCGCTGCGGCTCAAGTCGACAGCTGCCGTCAAAGCTTTCTTCTGCGAAAGCTCCATCAGCTTAAAGCCCTCGCGATCCGCTTCTGTCCACACACAATGGCGGCCGTGAAAATAGCATTGATGCTGGTGCAGCAAATATTAATAAAAATACATATTTCTTTAATGTTACCAGAATCCCCATCACTTAAGCCAAGAACAAACATTTAAATTATCAATAAATATATCCCCGATCGAAGCCAACACTTGGCTTAATCCCTATACTGTTGGCCGCGACTGTGGGTGTAAGTATTTATTTTGTGGCCGCTTTCGTTTGACTTTTATCGGTGAGGGGAGAGAGTGGAGTGAGTGGAGAGAGGGAAAGCAGAGCGGAGAGAGGAGCGCACTATCAGCGATTCGTGATCAACGTGGCCGGCTGCTAGGGGGCGCTGCTGCCGCGGCCGTTGAACCGCCGAAAAGAGCAGCGACTGCGGCGCCGGCAGAGCGACGGCGGCAGCGCTTCACTTTACTTGCCTTTATTATTTCTTCTTATTATTTTTTTTTTTTTTTTGTATATTTGTGTATTAACTTTAAGCGGGTTGTTGCCGCCTGTTTACAACTGTTTTTACCGTTGTCTTTGGCGCGATTCCGCCGCTTTTGCGGTCAACACATGTTGCCAAAAGCCGAAACGTCGCTGCCCCCGCTTCTGCTGCAGCGCAGCTGGCTGCAACGCCGACAGCGGCAGCGTGCAATGTCACGTGTGTGTTTCACAAAATATAGCGGAAAGAGGGTAGAGAGAGAGGGAGAGAGAAAGGAGGCAAAGAGCGAGGGACTAAAGAGCGATGTTCGACATCATTAAATAACCGGAAATAACAAATAGTTGACGCGATATGCGGCTTGGTGTTATTGCTATTTTCGCTGTTGTTATTATGGCTGCTGTACGCATGCAATGCGTGACGTAATCCGTTGTTGCACTTTGCCCGCCCTTCTGGCTCACAAAAGCCAAGAACAACACAAAAGAGCGCTTGCACATGAATATCCACACACAGGCGCGCAGGTAAGATCGCTGGCATTTGTGTGAGCAAAAGCGCAACAACTTCGACACAAAGAGCACGAGAAAGAGAGACAAAGAGCGGAAGAGGCCGGCGTTTTTTTTGCGCTACACTTGACTGCTAAATAAAAGAGAATTTCAGGTCGGTGGCAATAACGGGATCGAACTAGTGACTGATTGCAATGTACAGTGCGCATGGCGTATACGCGATATTTGTAATTGGCATACATAAATGGGGGAAAAAAAAGAAAACAAAAATATGCAATATCTTCAAATGCCATCTCTTTAAGATTTTGAGACAAAATCATATTAAGGGTTAGCATAAATATTCAGTTCCTTATAGTTACTTAAACATAAACCGCCCTTAAAATAAAACATGACTAGACAATGTACATATATTCTACATATTCTCCAATATATTATTTATGCTATAAAAATGATTATGGAATCTCGCGAATTGCGCACATCTGGCAACGCCACTGTCCCGTAACCGTAACGTGGTCATTTCTCCTACTTCTACTTCTCCTACTTTGTCGCCGTCTTCTTTTCGCACAGACACACACACACATACATGTATATGCATTGCCACACGAAGTTATTGGCGCTCGGCAACTTTTGCTTGACTCACTTGGCGGCCGCTCTCCCACTCTCTTGTCTCTCTGTCTGTCACACTGTTGCTGCTTTTGCGGTGTATTAATAGTGTTGCCAATACAGCTATTTTCTCACTTAATCTATCGTACCTAATAGCAAATTAGTAAATGCGGGGTAAATTTTAAAAAAGCTATTAGCGATAATAATACATATTTTCCAAGCTGCATTTTCGTAATTTTAAGAATATCTTTCAAACTTTACGTTGTCAAACTTAAATTCTGTTTATATCGTACGAAACGAAACTTTGTTGCCCACAAAGTGTTATCGGCATAAATATTTTGTACACGGTGTTATTAAACTTATGTTGCAACTCTTAAAAAAAGGGAACCGTACACAATCCTATGTTATTATATAGAAGAAAATTAAATTCTACACCAAAATTTTTTAAGCGCCAAATTTAACACCGTTTATTTGGTAATATCTTTGCTAATACGGGGTTAGTCGTTCGATCGTTGAAATAGGACTGATAATGTTTTCAATCAGAAAATGTATAAAAAATTTAAATTTTTTGAAAAAAATTGCATTTTGCGTAAATTGGAGGACACTTTTTTAAGAATTGAAAAGGAAAAGCCTAGAAAGTGAGAACCATACCGCGGCTGAATATGTACATATTTAAACATATTATGATTTAAATCGGAAGCTACACACCATTTTCATGCAAATCATTCCAAAATAAAATATAATTGTCCACCAATTACTTAAGCATGAACTTCTGTTTTTAGCTCACACCCTATTTTGTGTTGTTTTGCTCATTAGCTTTTTCCAAAGGCTAGGTTTAGCTTTTTTACGACCAGAAGAGTTGCCAACACTGTGTATTACCGCTGCCTGTTTTTGTTGCTGCCGCGCCGTCGGCTCTCAGTTTTTCAATTTTTTCTTGTGTTTCTTTTTTCGCATTCCCATATCGCCCATTTCATTCGGCGTTCGTTCGCCGCTGCTCAGTATTTAAATACTCTCTGCATTTTGCGGTCGTCTTTTTCGGAAATACGCGGCGTAGTTGCACAACAACAGCAAAAGAATAGCAACAAAAGCTACAACAACAATAGCAAACTAAACAGATCCAAAAACTGAAACGGCAAATATTATAAAATATCACTAAAACAGTGCGTGCGTGTGTGCGTTTGCCTGTTGTTTTTGCATCGAAACAGAAAAGTAAAAAACAAATTGAAAACTCGAATAAATCGAAAAAGTTTAAGTTGTTGCATTTTGGCATTTATTGAAAGTTAAAGCTGCAGCAACGCGGGCAACAACAGTGCGTGCGAAGAAAGAGTGCGTTGAAAAGGAACAAAAATAGGTGTCGGTTTTTTTTTTTTTTGCTTTTTTCAAATCCCTGCTGCCTCCTTCGTAGTTTTTGCGTAGTCTTGAACACCCACACACATACACCGCATATGCATTGAGGGTACCGTTATGCCGGCTTTTGTCGTCGTAGTCGTTGCCTCCTTTTGACAATCGTCGTTGAGGCGGGCCGAGGAGGAGAAAAAGGGAGGCCAGAAAATGTGCTCAATAAAAATCAATTTAGCAGCTGGCAACCAAGAGATAAACTGACCTACTTCCCACTAACCGAACCCGACTGTAGTTACAATCAACAGTTGGCAACCCTGCCTGCAAGCCAGGCGCTAATTAGCCAAACACGTTTCTTCTCTCCTCTGCTCCAATTTGGGAAAAGTGGACATAACGGTTCAGTGATGCGATAATCTATCGATAGGCAGGCAGCAGGCTGCGATCGATTGTAGTGCGTTGAGTCATGAGCGAGTGAGCGAGAGAGGTGTAGAGTGAGAAAAGCAGAAAAAAAAGAACACGCCAGCGCATCCAGCAGAAATCACAGTTCAACGGCGAATTAAAGCCCATACGCATGACCAAAAAGAGCAAAAAGAAGAACAGAAACCGAAATCATATCAGCAAAAGCAGCATTTTTTGTTCTCTTCCTTTTGGCTTTTTTTTTTTTTTTTTTGTATGTGATTAGCAAGTGAGACGGAAGCAGCGAGAGTGAGAGTGAGTGGGAGAGGGAGACGTCACAACATTTGTTTGTAATTCTCTAGCTTCCCCGCCTTGCTCTCCCTCTTGCTCATATTCTCCTTGTGCGTTTCCATACGTATATTTGTCATAACGTTCTCCCTTCCTCTTTGCCTTCTCCTTCGTCTTCGTCTTAGCCTGTCGCCGCCGTGTTATATTTTTTTTGTTATTTTTTTGCGAATTGTGAAATAGACAAAATCGAGAAAAGAAACAACCAGAAGAAGTGTGTGCGATCGGTTAGAAAGAGTGGAAAGAGGCGACGAGCCAGTGAGAGCGAGAGAGGAAAGGCAGTGGTCGGCCTAAGTTAGAGATAAGAGAAAAGTGAGAGACGAGACAGCAACTAACAAAAACAAAAGGCAAAGGCACCAACAACAAAAAACACAAAAATACAAAATGCACGGCAACAATAACAACAGCAGAATCAACAGCAATATCAGCAACAACAATAACTTTTATCAACAAAAACAATCGTTTATACGCTATTTGGATCGGTGAGTTATTGCGTGTGTTGCTGAATTTATACACCACCACCACCACCACCCCCGGAACCACACTCACCCCCACCCACGACTCTTTCCTTATGTATTTTTGTACCCAAATTCTCACTTAAGTCATCATCAAATACAGTTTTCAATTGCTAAAGAAAAAAAATAGAGGTGTGATTCCATTTAAGTCATATGCTAGAACCCTTCGATTACATAGTTACTAATATTATACGTTTATTTTCTCTATTTTTTCACTGCAGAAAAATTCCCTGCCTCAATAGTATTTGTATTCTTAAACTAAATTGAAACTTTCTATAGCAAATATCCATCCGATATTGGGTAGAAGAGTTAAGAGATCTCCTCAAATTCATTCATATTAAGATCATTAGTTATGTACCTAAATTGTGTTTATAAATTTCATATAAAAGCCATATAATGTGTTATTTAATGTTTATTACCTTCGAATTGTAATCCTTAAATATTGCTATTATTATAAGCACAATATTTGCATTAGTTATTTTTCAGGATGTTTCTAATTACATAGATTGAACATTGTATAGGAGGATCCCATTGAACCCCATTCAATATTTTTAAGGGAAGCTATTCTTTACTTTACTTACTTTAAAACTTGATTCTAAATTGGATATCAGTTTGGTCTTATATTCAATTATTTACGATTGAAAATGACTTGACTTGAACTGGCGCTTTTGTTTGTTTATTTCGATTTATTGGTTGGTCGTTGTAGCCGTCCATATGGCTATGCCACGCCTACACTCACACCTCCCCTTGGTGCAACACCCTCTGTGCCACACAGTCGCCTGTTTTCCCCCCACCATTGCCCCCCCCCATTCCCTTGTGCGCCATTTTGTCATTTGCACTGCGCCCCATTTACGTTTGCATGATGATGATGACGATGATGATAATCGCCAAAAGCACAAACAACAAACAAACAACCAGCTGCAGCAAACACCAACAACAAAAACACAGAAATCCATAGAGTGGAAAATGGGAAAATTTGTCATAGAAAATATATGTACATATACAATTGCGGTGGAGATAATAGCACAAAACAGAAAAGGTCACTTATAAATAGCACAAATATTCAATAATCCGATTAGGACACTGCAGTCAGTCAGCAGGATATAACTAATTACTTGTGCATGATTAATAACAAATAATCAAATTTTGAGTATCTAATCATCAATGAAAATAATTCAAGCATCTTATTTCTATGTGATCAATATAATCCTAAAAATTCTATGCCTGTTTTGATCACTGATCACGAAGATCTTAAGATTCGAATCA